>PVIR01011080.1:5333-48251 GCA_004026965.1 Petromus typicus | reverse complement strand
TACAAGCATATATATATAGTCATATATATATGTATATATATATATATATATATATATATATATATAAAAGCAGCCAATAAATATAACAAAAAGACATGAACAACATTATACGTCATGAAAATGTAGATTAAAATAAAAGGAAAATACCGTTTCAGGGGCTGGGCATTTAACTCAATGGTTTCAGCACCATCTTGCAAGCAGAAGGTCCCAAGTTCTATCTTCAGTACCAAAAGACAAATGAACAAACAAACAAAAAGATACTAGTTCATATTTACTAGTGAGGACAAAACTGAAATACTAAAAAAAAAAAAAAAAAAAAACTCAGCTAACATACATAAAGAGTACAATACACATTTGACTTATATACCCAATTATTTTCAAGGGCTGGTTGTAATTCAAGTTTTAAAAATAAAGGCTCAGGCTGCTCTGCACAGCCTTGAAAGTCTCTTGTATCCAGGCAGATGTCAGTGACCTTAGAGAAACATTAGCCCAGGATTTCTCATTTAACCCCACACAGGAAAGGGTGTTGTAATGTTTCTTGCAGAATTCTTTAAGGGTTAAATCTGTACCTGAGATCACCTGGAGTCACAAGCAGCTGGCATTTGGGTTTATAACTCAAAACTTTGGTCATAAGTTATTCATGTCAGGTCAGTCATAACTCGAGAGTCCACTATAACTATAGTATCCATACACACTTCATGGAATTGTAAAATGGTATAATCACTTAAGAAAACTATTTGAAAATTTCTCACAAAGCTAAACATATATCTACTCTACTATCTACCCCTAAGGATTCACTTAACAAATGTGAAAACTTACAAACTCAGCCACATAAAATTATGGCAAATGGAAAATTGTTAATGGTGGCTTTAGTTATGGTATCCCCAGAGAGATACACCTTATTTGTAGGTCAATGCCTGAATGAAAAGTAAATTGTTTATATTTATACAATGAGATACTATTTGGTAGCTGAAAAGGAACTCATTAGTGTTGTACTTAGCTGCATAGAAAAAATTCATTAACATTACTTTGATTGATAGAAGTCAGTATGAAGTGAAATACTCTCTAACTCCATTTATATTAATTGCCAGTGGCAACACTATTCTAGGAAGAAAGAAACAAGAACCATGACTACTTTCAGAAGAAATGGAAGGAAGGATGACAGATTAATCGGTGCAAGAGACCCAAATGAACTTTCTGAGGGATGGGAATGCTTTTTTATATACAGTTTGGTAGCAATTACACAAAAATAAATATTTGTCAAAACTCGTCAAACTTCACATTTTAACTCAGTGCTATTTTACATAAATTAGACCTCTAAAGTTTCACATGTGCATAACTAAAACAACACAAAGACAAAAGGAAAATTTTATTGTGAAAAGCTCTAAATCAGATATATCTAAATCAAGTTTAAAAACTGTTAGATAAATACTCAGTCTTCCTACATTAAGAAGTGTAACGTCCCAACTACGAAACAAAACGTGTAAAGCCATGAATTCCACATGATTGAATGATGACACAACAGCAAGACTTTAGTTATTGTTGTATAAGATTCAGTGATCCCTTCATGGGCCGAGAATGTTGGAATAAGGTGAGAAAGTTGCATGAAAATCATACTGATATATATTATTTACTACTTCAGCTAACTTTTCTTGCTGTCATTTCAGCAAAATGATTATTTATAACTATATAATCAAGACTTTTTATGAATAGAACCTGACAGTAGTGAATCAAAATATTAAAAATGTGTACCATTTCAATTATTTTTATCACTAGATATAAATAAAAGGTTAAAAATTAAAATAAATTTTTTTTTTTTTTTTTAGGTTTTTTTTTTGAGACAAGGTCTCGCTTTGTGGTTCAGGCTGGCCCTGAGCTCAGCCTCAAACTCACATCACAATCCTCCTGCCTCTGCCTCCCGAGTGCTGGGATGACAGGCTAAAATAAAAAATTTTAATGCATATGTTCAAAGTTACTTTTCTTTTGAGTACCCAGTAAGCTGCAAATACTAATTATAATTTTATCAACATAAAACTCCCAAGCTATTTTTATAGCGCTACATTTTTAATTTTTCTGAATATTGATTAAAATGTATTAAAGAGGTTATAAAAATAAAGTTGTCCATAATTCTACAAAGTCTACCTAATCATCAATGTAAATAATTGTTTTGAATGATTTATGCATGATACGTTTAGATCTGATTATATACACTTTGAGAATTATGTGTTGTTTAATATTGGAAAAATCTCCTTTTGCTATAATGTGCAACTCTTGTGAATATCAAATCAATTCATGAATTCCTTTGATATCATGAACAAAAACATGAAAAAAATTGAGGAATCATCTTGCAGACCTTGCTGAGAAATAATATCTCATTGTGGAAGAAATTATTCATTCATGACACTCAGTGAAAAGATTTGAAAAGTCTTTTTTGTTACCTAGCCAGTTCTGTAGCTCTAATCTGCAATGTGGGTGGCACAAAGTTAAAAATCCTTTACACATGCCTTCATTTTTGTTCAAAGACTAGAGCAAGAGATACAGCAAATTATTTCTCCCAAACTGAGAGCCAGGCACAGATTTTCAGCACTGACTATTGAATACCAACTACCAAAGATTACTTTGTACTGTATTTTTAAATAAATTCATACTTTGGTTCTCAATAGGCAGTTGTCATTTAAGTGCTGGGCTTGTGGCTAGGTGCCTTACCACCTGCTCTCCCAATGATGTTACCATTCTTGCTAGCCTGCGTGCTTTCAGTTTTATTCTTTCCTTTGATCCAGCACATCACTATGTGATTTTTGCTTGAAAGCTTTCCATGGATTTTTAACAGCTAGAAAATGAAGCTCAAAATTGCCAGGATTGCATTCAAGAATCTACACGCTAGCTTGACTTGTCTTTTCGAACCCTCTCTTCTGTTTCATAATGCATCTGTCCTTATCCCCAGAAAGTAAAAAATAAAAAAATAAAAATAAATAAATAAATATATAAAACAGATAAAAAGATTGTACTTATCTTCCTAAATACTGTCCTGTTTTCCCACTGTTGGAACCTACAAGATCTGTTTTAAACACTCCTCATCTTGCTGACCACTATGACTCCTTCCATGATACGCTCAAATTCCACTTTCCTGGGAAGATATGCCTTTGAAAGCAAGCCAAATCCATTATTCTGCTTCTTTAAGTCTCACTGTCTTTTAATGTTAAATCTTCCCCCGACACACGGGCTGTGTTTCGTACCTTTCTGTGCCTGTAAACAAAACCTTGAACATAATTGATAATTAACTAGTACTTGTTGATACCATGTCTATGTGACTGTGGAGCTCACTGGACAGTAATAAGTAAAAATATAAGGTGTTTCCACATCCCAGGAGAATCCATCATATTTGAGAAAAAAATTTTTATCTCAAAGTAACCTTTCACATTCACCATATGTAAGAAATAAAAACCAAGAATTAACACTCCAATGAACCAGCTGTCTTCAAACTCTACATATGATTTTCAATAAATAATATTAGCTAATTAAGGAAGAATATTCAGAGAAGTAAGCCAAGAAAATATTGCATTGTTATGTATATCCAGTGAAAAAAGTCATGGGAAGCTGAAGGATCTATTGTCATATCCCTCACGTGTTCTCTTTGTGAGTTCATTTTAGTTTAATTGCATTTCTGAACATCATGTGAGTTTACAGTGAGAGATAAAAGTATGGAAGAAAATAGTATAGTGTTATGACCATTTTTATAAGCACCCTTTATTAGTTACTCACAATAAAAAGCACAGCATATTCAGGGTGCATTAATAAAAAATGGAGACTATAAAAAGCTATCAAAACAGAATGTACATTATATTCACAAAGAAAGATATAGGACTGAGTTGCAATTTTCCCCCCAAATAAGATATAAAGCAAAGTGTTCAGAATTCAGAAGCTCAAAACTGAACTTCAAATTGTGTTCTCTATCCCTGGCACCAGATGATGACAAAGACCTTGGGGGAAAATAATCTTACACACTTTTATTTATGGTGCTAAATTAAATGGTTATTTGATAGTTTAGTTAGCAAGACTTATTATAGGCTGAGTGTCAATGTACATGTGGCCAGAGGAATTCAAGTATTTAGTGGTAAGTGAGTGTTCAGCCTCTCTTACATTCAGAATCCAGACTTGAGAACACAGCAACATAGAGAAGAAAGAAAGAGAAAAGTAGCTCTCTGTGGGGAACTGTGGACATCTTATAGATGTCTTCCCTGCACTGTGGGATCAACTACAGGGATTATTTCAGATATCCACCCTGCCTTATACATGCTAGGATTTTAGGTGTGAAGGTTTGGTACTAAATAAAGATGCAGTGAGCTCAGGTATTTGGCCCTTTGCTGCTGCTGCTTAAAGAAGCAAGAGTTGAGCCTAGGCTCAGCCTTTTTCCTAAGGTTACAATTTTGTTGTCAGTTATTAATCCTTTTGTTGTGGGACTCAGGGGGACTGCATCTTGTCATAACAGTCTGGCTGCATCCTCTTCCCCTGTCTCTCACAGTTTTCCAGGAGCCAAGGGGTAATTAACCAAAATCATATATCTATCTGTATCTATAGATATAGATACAGATAGATATTCTCCTACATTATATATGTTCATATCATATATATAAGAAACCATGCAATGTGTAGAAGAGAAGGGAAAGGGGAGAGGAATTTTTTGCCCTTCCTCTGCAGATGGTGCAGCAGCAAGAAGCTTGCCATGGCTGTGAGACAAAGTGAAAAGGAAAATTTTTCAAGAGAGAGAAAGACTACAGTAGAGAAGACTGGACCAGAAGCAGCTGTGACCTGTACAGACAGCATAGTACCCCCAGTGTGTAATTCTACAAGTAATATAGGGTGAATGACTCTAGTAACAGTGGCCATCACAGCCTTGGAGAGAGGGCTTCACTGGACATCATTCCAAGCAAGGGTTCACTGTTGGTATCCAGAATACAGTGGCCACTTGGCTCCTCTCTACAGCCGCCAGGGTTACATTTCCACAGTAACTGCATGAGAAACAGCCTCAGGAGACAGCCAATGATCAGAGAGCAGGCTGGAAAGAGACCTCTGAATAGGTTTTAGCCAGGGCCAAATGCTAGGCTCAGTCTAAGTTACATGGGATTTGAGAGTCATGACACTGGTTCCCTTGTCCTATTCTTGTCGATGTCCGCATCCAGCATGGATGCTGGGATCTGATTACTTTTTTTACCTATAAGCTCTAGCAAGGATATGGCTTTACTTGGAGACTGGCCCACATTTTTAGATACTAAAAGAAAATTATGCATTCAAAACAAGAGATTGGGATTGAATTAAATCTGTATAACAGTTTTGGAAGTATGATTATTTTCACTGTATTGATTCTGCCTATACAAGTACAAGAGACACCATTGTAATTCCTGATACCCATGCTGATCTACTTGCTATTGCATTATAATCTTCCTCGTAGAAGTCTTTCACTTCCTTTGTTAGGTTAATTCCTATGCATTTCATTTATCTTGATCTATTGTGAAAGATATTGTTTCCCTAATGTGTCTCTCTATGAGTATGCTATCAGTGTACAGAAAGTTTATTAATATTTGAGTGTTAATTTTATATCCTACTATGCTATCAGATTTAGGAATGTCTTTCAGTGGAGTTTCTAGGGTCTTCTATATACAATACCTCTCAGTTCATCAAAGCTTTTTGCAAACAGTTTGTCTTACTAATGGAAGCATATGACAAAATTTTGCTACCATATATGAATTCCATCTTGGGTGAAAAACACATCAGTAGCTACCTTTCCCCTCATGAAGATGAATGCCACCATTTTCCCTAGAATTAGAATGAATTTTCATGAACCAAGGTTCTACTGTAATGATAATTAACTTCTTCCATTCCAATCCATATTATTGTTTTCCATTGTCTTGTCCAATTACTATGGCTAATGTTGTGAAGGCTATATTGAATAAGAGTGGTGATAGTGAGCATCTTTAACTTGGTCCTTATTTTAGAGCAAAATTTTCAGCTTTTCTCCCTTTAGTATGATGCTGGCTATTTGTTTGGAATAGACAGCTTTTATCAAATTGAGATAAAGATCATCTCTTCTAATTTTCTTTTGGGTTTTATAATGAATAGATGTCAGATTTTTACAAATGCCTTTTTTCTACATCTGTTGAGGTGATCATGAAGTTTTGTCCTTGTTTCTGCTAATGTAGTATATTATATTTATTGACTTGCACATATTGAACCATTGCTGCATCCCTGTAAGAAATCTTACTTGATTATAGTACATGACCTTTTCGATGACTGTTACATTCAGTTTGACTTTATCTTACTGAGGAATTTTCAGCTATATTCATTGAGAGAAATTTCCCTCTTTTGCCTTATTATTTTAAATTTCATGTGTGAGTAATATTTCTTCATTTGTTTTTCTTCTCTGATTTACAGAGGGTTGGATAACTTTCTTTCATATTATTTCCTTGCTACTTTTTTCTATGTCTTTCCCTTACTTTTTTTTTTTCTTTTTATTTTCTCTCTTCTCCCGTTTAATTTGTCCTTCAGGTTCTGTCTCAGTTTCATTTGTCATATAATTTCTTTTGTCTTCTTTTTTATCACTTATTTCTTATCTGTTTGTTCTGTTACCTGTACCTGATTCTGTAAACATCCCTCATTATGGTCATTTGCCTCATTTCCTTCTTCCACTCCTCATGTCATAGAGATTAAGGTCTTAAATTTGTCTTCTTCCACTGTCTTTTTCCTAACCCCTTGTATCCTTAGTAATACAGCCATAAATCCTTTTTGGTCTTTAGATAGTAGACTCTATACAATTACTTTCAAATTGTTTTCTTCCATTAGTGGACTTATAGCTGTCACATTTAGTGCAAATCAGCTGGATGTCACTCAGTGGCCAATGAGGAGGTTAGAAAACAGATCAAAGTGTACTCCATGGGATAACAGAATATATAAATAAAAGGGTAATAGGCATAATAATAAAAATAATCCAGGAGTTCACCAAAGACAATAGTAAAAATTATATAAGCTAAACAAAATGACCTAAAGCATGAGTGAACAGTTTACCAAAGAATTATAGTTCATGAAAAAGTTTCAATATGAAAACCAGGAGATTAAAAGGATATCTATTGTATGAGTAGCAGAAGTGACCAGTGTGAGAAAAGGATTTCAGAATTAAAAGACAATGAAGCCTTCAAAGGCTAACTCTTCAAAGTTAGCCTAAAAAGCAGCAAAGGAAGGTGAAAAATGGACCTAACATTGGAAGGGGACCCAAAAGAGATCAATCTAAGAGTAGTTGAAATAACAGAAAACTCAAAATACACTACAAATGACATAAAATCCTCTTCACAGAAATAATAGAAGAAAATTGCCCCAAATATATGAAAAGAAATAAACATACAAATAAATGAATCATACAAAATAGGAATAGTCCATGACCAAAAGAGAATCTTTCAGCATTACACAGAATGCAAAGTACCTGAAGTCCATCACAAGGACAAAATCTTAAAAGCTGTTATATATTACACAAAACTTTTTACTTTAAAATTGATGGAGAAATAAGGTATTTCCATGACAAAGAGCATCTCAAGAAATTCATGAGCACAAAATTAGGTTTACAGAAACTTATCAAGGATATCCTAGAAATAAGCAATAAAGCCCAAAATGCCAATAACTCAAAAATATTGAGTACAACTGGCAGAATAAGCAGGTCAACTGAAGCAAAAAAAGAGAGAGGAAATCACTAAGAGGAAAATGATGAAATGACAGGAAAAAATCAGTAACTTACAACTCCCAGTGAAAATGATTTCAATTCCCTAATCAAAAGATACAGTTGGCAGAATGGATCCAAAAACAAAAGTAACATTATACAGTATATAAGAAACAGATTTAATTCAAAATGAAATTTGGAGATCAAAAATCAAAGTATGGAAAACAATGTTTAATGCAACAATAACTAGGAAAAAAGCAGCAGATATCTTAATTTCAGACAAAATAGATTTCATGCCAAAACTATCAGAAGAGATAAAGAAGGTACCCTGCATATTGGTTAAAGGAATAATTCAAAAGGAAAAAAGTCATAATTATAAATATTGTGCACCAACACTCAGGTACCCATATTCATGAAACAAAAGCCATTGCACAATACAAGTGTAATGAGAGAACACCAGTAACCCACTGTTACAGATCTACTTGAGAAAGAGTAAACAAAGAAAAAGCAGAGTTTTACCAAACTGTTTAACAAATGATTTAATAGATTTCTAGAGAAGCTGTCCTCAACGACAGCAGAAAACACAGTTTTCTGAGTAGTACACGGAACTTTCTCCAAGACAGATCACATAATAGCCCATAGGGCAAGCTTAAGTAAATGTAAAAGAATCAAAATTATCCATTGCCTTTATAGGATTATAATAAAATGAAGTAAGAAATCAATGGCAAAATAAGCTATAGAAACTATGTAAACACATTGAAATTAGAGAATACCCTCTTGAATAATCAATGGGTCTCAGAGGAAATGAAAGAGAAAAATTGTTTCTAAAATCACATAATAATACCAGTAAAACATATCAGAATCTTTGAATCTTTGAATCATAAAGAAAATAATCCTAAGAAGGATTTTATAGTGGTGAATACCTACATCAAATAAACTGAATATACATAAATAACTTAATGATGCACCTCAAGGTTCTAGAAAAATAAAACAAAACAAAAAATAAGTCCAAAGCTAGCACAAGAAAGGAAGCTATAGAGAGACTAAAAAAATGCAAAGAATCAATGTATCAACAAAGCAGTTATTTGAAACATGAAGCAAAACAGAAAAATGATAAGTCAGTCTTACGAAAACTAGAAAAATAAGTGAAACAAACCCAGATAGAAATGAGAAAGGCAGAATCTCAAAAGATTCCACTGAAATTGAGAAGATTGAGAGTAACTATTCTGAGAATTTGTACTTTAATAAAATGGAAATTTTAAAAGAAGTAGTTTCCTAGACATATATAAGCTACCAAAGCTAAACCAAGATGTCTAAAGCCTAAATAATCCAGGAACAGTCTGTGAAATTGGAGAAGCAATTAGAAAACTATTAAGAAATGCAAAACACCCAACAAGTTCCCTGAATTCTACAAGGAGTTTAGTGAAGATTTAATGCCAGTACTCTTCAAACTTTTTAATGAAACTGAAAGGGAAGCAGAAAGAAGTAATTCACAGAAGCATCTGCTACCTAGATTCCAAAACTATAAAAGGACTCAAACAAAAAAAAAAAAAGAGAGAGAGAGAATTGCACCATTTTTTAATCACTATAAATTCAAAATGCTTAACATTTTCTATCCAGTACAACGCAGCAAATCAACAAAAATATCACGTATCTTGATTAAATAGGCTTAATTCCAGGGATTCAAAGATGGTTAAACATATGCAAATCAACAAATATAAAACACCACAGACACAGAAACAAAGGACAAAAATCACATGATCATCTCAATACACATAGACAATTTTGACAATGTCCATTGTCCATTCATGATAAAAGTCCTAAAAAAAAGTCATTTTCTCAATCTGATAAAATCCACCTAAGACAAATCAATGGTTAACATCATACTACATGGTTCCTGTAAAATCAAGAACAAGATTAGTAGGTTTGATATTACCAGATCTTTTCCATATATTTCTCAAACATTAACTAGGACAGTCAAACAAGTAATAGAAATAAAAGGGATATGTATAGGAAAGGATAAAGCTAAATTATCATTATTTGTAGATTACATAATCCTCTACTTAGAAAAGACCAAAAACTCCACCAAAATACTCCTACAATTAATAACCATGTACAGCAGCATAGCAGGTTACAAAGCCAACATTCAAAAATCAATTGCACTCCCGTGCACCAATAATAGATTCACTCAGACAGAAGTTAAGAAAATAATACCTTTCACAATAGCACCTAGTAAAATAAAATACTTGAGAATCAACCTAACAAAGGAAGGGAAAGATCATTACAGTGAAAACTAAGGTACTTTCATGAAATCAGTGAGGGTATCAGAAGATGGAAAGACATCTCTTGTTTTAAAGTGGAACACACATAACCAAAATAGACAACATTCAAAACTGTTATACAGATTTAATGCAGTCCTATTCAAAACACCAACATTTTTCATATAACTTCACAACATTATCCTAAAATAACCAGAAGATACTCATAGCAAAAGGAATTCTAGGAATCAAGAGAATGGCAAGAGGCACCATAATCCTAGAGTTCATTACACCTCAACACTACAATGTTAAAGTAGCAGAGGAATGGGAAAAAATGAGAATCAAGTAGTGTCATATCATATACTGGTACAAATTCTCAGTGCTGAAAGGGACTATGATGTGTATATATAATGTACCACTAAAGATTTGAACAAAAAAAATAAAGCAGCAAAGTAAGAAAAACAACACAAACAGACTTGTGGATCGAGGCAACATAAAGGAGAATAAAGAAACAATTCCAGGTACACTCAGCTACTTTATAAGTGACAGAGGGGCCAAATACATTCACTGGAGAAATTCTTTAACAATGGTGCCATGAAAACCAGCTTTCCACATGCCAAAGATTGAATCTAAACCCCTGTCTTTTGCCATACACTAATTTGGAAATAAAAATATCAAAGGTCTAAACATTAGAATAAAAGCATTTAATCTACTAGGTAATACTAATCTAATAGGTAAAATTCTTGCAGACATAGCCGTAGGGAAAGACTTTGTAAACAGAACTCTGCACAAGAAATAATACAATTAATCAACAAATGGAATTGCATCAAATTTACAAACTTCTGCATAGCAAAAAAACCCCCAAAAAAACAAAAAACAAAAAACAAAAACCCACCAACAGAGTAAAGAGACAACAGATGGAATGAAAAAAAATTGCCAGCTACATATCAAAGACTAATATCTAGAACATATAAATAACTCAAAGGAAATAAACCTCAAATTTAGAATGCCAGTACAAAAATAGGTATCTAAAACGAATAGATACTTCTCACATAAAGAAGCAAAATGACCAGTAAACACTTGTGACAATGTTCAATATCACTAGCCTTTAGAGAAATGAAAATAAAACCAGTACTGAAATCTCATCTCATTTTGGGAAGAATGACTATATTCAAGAAATCACACAATACCAAATGCTGGACAGGCAGTCAGAAAAAGGAAACTGTCTTCACTGTTGGTAGAGTATAAACTGGCATAACCACTATAAATATCAGAATGGATATTCCTCAAAAAACAAAACCCAAAAATTTCATTCGATCCAGTTGTTCCCCTAGTATCTTCCCAGAGGCCATGATAAGGCATCATATTACATGCATGCATGCATATTCATGTTTGTAGAAGTACAGTTCATAACAGCTAAATCTTAAAAGCAGCCTAACTGTCTTCAATAAATGAATGGATAAAG
This sequence comes from Petromus typicus, assembly GCA_004026965.1. NCBI lineage: Eukaryota > Metazoa > Chordata > Mammalia > Rodentia > Petromuridae > Petromus > Petromus typicus. The sequence goes on along the minus strand of PVIR01011080.1, from coordinate 36,826 downwards.
AAAATGTGACAGTGATACACAATGGAGTAGTACACTGTCATAAAGAAGAGTAAATGCAACTCATTTGTAGGAAAATGGATTCACTTTGATAAGATAATCCAGACATGAAAGTTTAAATATCACATAGTTTATCTTATAAGAGATCCTCTGTATATATATAAAGCATAAAATATGAAATAACAGTAGGAAATAGTCAGATGGATCTTTAGTGCATAAGAAAGCAGCCCAAATATGGAGGGAAGGTAGGAAAAGGAGATCTAAAAACAGAGAAGGGTTGTGAACTACTGTGCATACACAGTAAGGCCCTACAAGGAATGTAATCATCTTTATATATGTATGTGTATATATATATGTATATGTATATATATATATATGTGTGTGTGTGTGTGTGTGTGTGTGTATGTGTGTGTGTGTTTATGAATTAAAATGTCCAAGAGATGCACAGAGAGTGAAGGAGGGGATAAGGAACAAAACAGAGAATTGAGAAATGTCCAGTACATGTACCAACTCCTCATAGTGAATGCAATAGTTTAAAATAAAAACCAAAAATACTCATTCTTTTTCCCAAATATACAACATGAAAGAATTTCTGTTTACTGCCAGTTAGCAACAAAAACATAATTACATAATAATCAGAATTGCAAGCTTATGAGAAAAACTCAAGTAATTTCTTTATCAAGAGGCCAAATTCATGTCTGGAGTTTTGAACACATTTCATATTAGCTTTCCTAGTATTGGCTTCCCACAGAATCTTCAAAAGCCTCTGGTGCTTTTAAAATTGCATTATGTATTTCTAAAAGCAAACACTTAAACACCTCTATATCCTTTGTACTCAGAAACTATTTCCAAACAGTCAAAGGATAAGTCTGATTATCCTTCCCAGACGGATATAATTTAACCAAATAAATAACTTGTTCATAGCAACTGACAGACAGACATAATAAATTTTTGTTTTATTTTGTTTAAACCCAGTAGACAATACTGCCTTTCTGGAAATACTCCAAAGAGTCTGCTGTCTGGAATTTGGCCTTCCTGGTCAACTATGATCCTATTTTGAATTCAAAAGTAAAATCAAACCAATGTAGTTTCCTTTGACACATTTGTGAATCTTCACAGCTCTCACCTGATTTACTGAGGAGAGGGAATCAGGAAGTACAGAGAAGTTTACCCAAAGCTTTCTTGCAGTGTAAAAGGACATTCACAGTTGTTTTAGTTATACTCTCAAAACTAATGAGATTATAAAACTTCCTCAGCTAAAGAGTCTTAGGCTAAGGAGAATTTATATGAATATATTCAGTGTTTTAATAGTAGACAATATGACTGAGAAAATGACACTGAAATGGCTAGTCCTTTTCTGGAGAAATTTGGATTCAACTGGTAGGGGATTTAAAAAAATAAAATAAACCAACAAAAGCCTAGAGAGGTTCCAAGGTAGAAAAAATTCCCAAACTTCAAGTGAGTTTCCTTAGTTATAGTAATTATCCCACCCTGAATGCTAATACCTGCTTAAAATTAATGGGTCTTAAACATCTGGATACCCCTCTTTTTCCTCAGTGGTGGGGAACTCATCACAAGAATGCAAATATATAAATAAATATGACACTCGATAGAGGTTCTACACTCATATGAAATTACTTATGACAAAATGAATTATGAATTATCAGCGTCATTATATTTTGTGGGTTATAACCTTATAGCACATACACTGAAAACTCACAGACATTATGTGTTCAGGCACCTTTGTCACCTTTTCAAATTGGACTAAATTATTTATTTGCCAGAAAAGTTGCAAAAATAGTTCAAAAACTCCCGGGCTGGGTATTTAGCTCAGTGGTTCTGAAGTGTTCTTCATGAATGCAAGGTCCTGAGTTCAATTCCCAATACCAACCCACCCCTCAAAAAACCCTCCCATAGTGCTCCACCAGTCATCAATTGTCAGAATTTTCTATGTATATTTTATTGTGCTTGGTTGCTCTGGAAACAGCATTCAGGGCTTGGCTAATAGCCTAAATTCATGATTTATTACAGCATATTGCTTAATTATTAGGGATAGAGATAATTTATATATAATGATAATAGTAGTAATAATGATATAATAATAATAATTTTCCTATTAAATAAAAAATGTATTATCATGTCCAGGTTATAGATGAGTATACTGTTGATTACTCAGAGCCATAAAGCAGCTTAGCTAGATTCCAACTCCAGTCTACCTGAACCTAAACCCAGTGCTCACAATCATTAAATACCCACCTTAGCAAATGTGCCAGAAGATTCACTTTCTTCAGTCTAGTTAATCTTTACTGGGTTAGCCTTTCAGTGGAGAATTCCATACATTTTCTTAAAAGAGGCAGAGTCTAATTTAAAATATTAATTAATCAGAAACACAATTGCAACTCTGTTAACTATTTCAAAATAAAAATTGTAATTTCAGAGAATGTAGATCTAACTGAGGTAAGTTCCAGTGTTTTATCCTTAAAAAGGACACCTTTTTTAATCTGAAAAATTGAAATATTCATGTTTTTCATGGGGAATAATCAGTGTTTTATGAGTTTTTCTGTTTCTATTTTCAATTGCATAACCTCAGAGTAATTTTATTTGAGTGAACAGTTCTTAGCAATTTGCTGCTGTCCACCTAAGACCATGTGATTTCCTATGATCATAGCTACTGCACAAGAGATCTCTGGGCAGGCAGGTGAAATAATATGAATTTATCAGTGACTTTAGCTGAAAGTTAAAACTATTAAGACATTGAGCTATTCTCAGTGCCTAGAGATTTCTTACTGATTTCTAAAAATGTTGAAATATTCCACAAGGAATTATCAGCCGCTCTGTTTGTGTATATATATATGGGTGTGTAATTTTTTGATTATGTGTATATGTCTGAAATGAACACGTAGTACGAGTGCAGTACATGTGCCTCATTCTTCTAACATGATCTCAGCCTCCTTTATTGTAACCTCTTCCCAAAACTTTATTTCTAAGAAATGAGAATATGCTTTGTGAAATTGGACAACAGGTTTTTAGTTTTTCATTCTGAGTCTTTTTGCTTTGATCAAGTATCTTGCAGTGGGTTGCTAAAGTATATTTATTTCAATTATACAACAGGAACTGATCAAGTGAATGCTCTTAAAATATATATAAAAGGTTTGGGGCCAGGGGTTTAGCTCAGTGGTTCTGGTGCCTGTCTTGCAAGTGCAAGGACCAGGGTTCAATCCCCAGTAACCATATACAATACTGGGTGTGGAGACTCACACCCAGCAGCAATCAGTACCACATAACACACTGCTTGACTAGTATCTCACGCCGGTAATCCCAGCACTCAGGAGGCAGAGGCAGGAGGATTGCTGTGATATGAGTTTGAGGCTCAGGGCCAGCCTGAACTACAAAGTGAGACCCTGTCTAAAAAAAACCCATATATATATATATATTCTCAGGCCCAGAGAATTTTGGATGTTTGATGTTTGATAGTATCTCTAGAGCAGTAAGTTCTAAAGTTATTTCCTAAAGTTTTTGAGAAACAGTAGTACCTACAACTAACATTTTATACTTTAAGCCACAACTGTCAAATTTAGTGGCTTACGAGTAATAATTCTTATGTTTCCTTTTTGTGCAATTTAGAAGTTTGAACAATTTTATGCATCATTTTATCTCAAAGCATTAACTAATTAATTCAATTCTAAGCATAAAGATTATAAAAAGTAAAGTGGCATTGCTTTATTAGTAATATCAATAATAGGAAATTCTTTGGGCTAAGGACTTAGATAAATTTATAAACGTTGTATCATATGTCTCATACAGGAACATTATAAGGTAGATATTACTAGCTTTATTTTATATTTGAAGGGGGTTTAAATATGATGAGGTTAAGGAATTTGCCAACTGGCAGATTGGGAGTTAGCACCCAGGTTGGTTTGACTGAAAACCTTGTGACTTGCTATGTTGTATCATATAGAGACATAGGTGCTCAATAAATGACCTAAAACTGTATGAATGCTATCATAAAAATATTCCCACTGTGGTATGAAAAGGGCATTTAAAACAAAGCTATTGGAAAATTAGAGCATTTTAATGGACTGGAATAGCATTTATAGGATTAAGTCAGTGAACATTATCCAACTGAATTAACAAAATCAAACTAGCATCCTAGAAAAAGTTCATGTTTGAGGTCATGTAAAAGGCAAGATTCAAAAAGGACACAATAGCTTCAAACTCCCAGAGAAGTTCTCTGACAAGTGTAAACCGGACTAGTACATGTTATATAGTAGCCACTAGCTATACATGGATTTTAAGCACTTGAAATATATCAAGTAAAATTTGAACTGTTTAGTGAGCTTAAAACAGATGATTTTTGAAGACTTAGATCAAATAAAATGCTACATATTTCACTAGGTGTTGATTTGAGTGATATGGTTGAATTACAGTGCTCAAGTTTTAGAAAAAACATTATTTAAATAAATTTAACCCATTTGTTTTTACTTTGGCTAATGTGGATATTGAAAAAATTAAAACTATTGCACGTAATTGACCTTATGGCTTATACTTTATTTTTACTTAAAATTGTCAGATGAGAGTTTTTTCACCTGAGCTCTTAACCAAAAGTGGCTTAGATTTGTACCCCTAATGTCAATGCCAAAAGAACCCATCATCTAGGCAATTCATCCATTTACAACATTTACTAGCTACATTGTTCAGAAGCCAGTAAACCTTCGTCAGTTTTTGCTAATCCCTATCCTAAATATAAACACATGCAGGGTAGTTTTGAGTTTTAATTTCCACACAAAGTGCTTAACTTAATCTGTCACTCAGTTAGTGTTGAGTGAATTTAAAAAAAATTAGCTCCATTGCTGAGTCTGATGTACTTTTCTACATCACTGTGGAACAACTAAATTATTTTGATAAATATTTCTCCCTTTTAAAACCATCATTATAAGAAACTACATTTATTACAAGAAAGAACTCTTTAGTAATGTTTGTATCCTTTTGCCATCACCTTTTCTACAATTGTTGTCTCAACCTATAAAATGTGATCATGGGTATTCTCCATAGTAAAATAACTTTGATTTTGAAAGTAAGATTAACAGAGTAACAAAGCTCTTAAAGATTGACTTGTCACCATAGGATTGAGACTCTTTCCACAGAATGAGCATTATCTATATCATTTCAAGCTTCTTTCATCTTTTACTATATCTGTGATCATTCATTTTGGCAAAGAAGAAAGAACCAAAAGAGTGTCCAGCACATTAACTTTGTGTGTCAAGTTATCCACATGCCTGTTCACCAAATTTTCAACTTTCCATTTTTCTTCTCACGTGTCAATTTTATTTTTAAGATTTTAGAATGATAGCATGGATGGTGAATAGTCAGAATAGTTGCTCTAAGCCAGAATGGTCAAACCACTGCATGAGTTAGTATCAGTCCCAGACTCAAGTACAAGGAAAATTAACAAACACAGTTTTTCCTATGCTTAATATTATTAAAAGTTTATGTCGCTACTCTGTGTTTGTCACATCTGAGCAACTTTTCACATTTTTTAAAATGCCTCTCAAATGGAACTAATTGGACTGTTTCCTACACAGCTATATCACTTCTTTTTCTTCCTTATAAGTATCAATCGTGTTGTATCTATGTTGCTTTTTATGTCTTTTCTAAAGAAAATTCTTGAAACCTATTTTGGCACACTTTTACCCATCTTTAAGAATTATGAGTTTTGGGCTGGGGATATAGCTCAGTGGTTCCGGCGCCTGTCTTGAAAGCGCAAGGGCCCGGGTGCAATCCCCGGTAACCACATACCTATACTGGGCGTGGAGACTCACACCCAGCAGCAACCAGTACCACATACCACAGTGCTGGGCGTGGTGGCTCATGCCTGTAATCCCAGCACTCAGGAGGCAGAGGCAGGAGGATTGCTGTGATGTGAGTTTGAAGCTGAGCTCGGGGGCCAGCCTGAACCACAAAGCGAGACCCTGTCTCAAAAAAACAAACAAACAAACAAACAAACAAACAAAAACAAAAACAAAAACAATCAAAAAAAAAAACCTTAACAAAAAAAAAGGATTATGATTCTTGGTTGGAGTTGTTAAAAACTTTAATTTTAAGGGAAAAAAAATCTCATGTTTAGCAAATAGTTGAGGGCAGTAGTTTCTGTCTACAACAAATTCTGCACATTACTTAACTCAGATCATGGCAGGCATTCAGTATCTCACAGTTGGAGAGGCTGGAATGTGGGAGTCTGGGGAAGAGGATGTAGCCAAAACTATTGTGGAAAACTCCAGTTCTCCTTGAATTCCACAGCAAAAGGATTAACAAACAACAAACAACAAACAACAGTATTGGAAAAAGGCTGAGCCCAGGCTCAACTCTTGCTACTCTGAGCAGAGAAAGCCAAAGGCCAAAAACTGCAGCAGCAGAAGAGGGAGCAGGAAAGACCATAACGTGAGCTCACCACACCTTTATTTGGTACCAAGTCTTCAACTCAAGATCCTAGCATGCGTAAAATAAGGTGGACCCACAATAATCCTTATAATTGAAGATTATACAGGGAGAAACAGACATCCTTAAATAACAGTAAATCCTAGTAACTCTTAAGGCCAATAATCCTTGTGCAGTAATCCTTGTAGTTTAAAATCCCACAGGGTCGGGGAGATGTCTATAATAATCCCAATAGTTGTTCCCACAGTGCAGGGCAGACATTCTCAAGTCCAAGTAAGTAAATCTCAGTAAGTTTTAAATCTGAGTAAGTTGTCCGCAGTTCCCAATACTGGAAGTCCAAGTACAAAACACCAAAGGGTTAGTTTCTGGTGCAGCCGTTCTTGCCTTGCAGTTGGGTTCCTTCTCTCTGTATCTCCTCATGGTTTGTGTGTGTGGAGGAATGAAGAGAGGCATCCTTGAGTTCTGGTGTCTTTTCTTTTCTTATAAGGTTATCAGTACATCAAATTAAGGCCTCTCACTGATGACCTGACTGAAAATCAAGTATCTAAATACAGTCACATTGAAGATTATGGTTCCAGTATACGAGTTTGAGTGGAGACATAATTCAATCTGTAGCATTCATCCTGGAAGTAAGCAACCTTAGTACTGTGTCATATGCTGTCTGCATTATGCTAAAATATTGACACTTTGCTTTTCTCACTGCAGCATTCTAGTCATTCAAGTAGAAATTTCAATATGAAATGCATTTTTTGTTTTATAAGAAATACATTTGTATTAAACTATAAACATATGTAACATTTTCTGAAATGCATAAACATTTTGACAGTAGAAATTTTGATATAAATAATTCATAAAGATCTCATAATAATTTAAATAGAAATCTATAGGGACTGTGTTATAAATGCTATCATGATATGAGATTATGAAAATAAGTTCAATATAACTCCATAGGGACTAGGTTATAAAATTAAAGTATGCCGATATAGGATGTCTCCATAATAATGAAAAAAACAAAAAAAAATCCAAAGCAATAAAGTATTAAATGTTGAACTTAATTATACTTTTAGCTGAAACTTCTGAAGATGTAAATTAAAGTACTTTAAAAATGCCATCTATGCTCTTTTGTTTTCAAAGTAGTCTTGCTGATCATTTAGAAACAAATGCAGTTGTACTTGTTCGCTCTTCCATGACTGTCATACCTATTTTTTAAATGTTCTAATGCTCAGGGAACTGTTAGAAGTTTTACAGGACATTTCCTGTGACCCAAAAATAAATGTACCACAGCACAGCCAATTAGTGTCTTTGTTCATTTTAACAATCAAATTGGATCAAAACACATTCGATCAGACGGATTGCTACACAAGCAATCACTAAGATGGTTGAAACTACTGAACTAACTCACCGTGGCCAACTGAGCAACACTGCATAGACCCAAAATGAGACAGGGCTTGGCCTCTGATCCTGAGGTAATTACTTTCTACATCACTACAACATTACTATTTTAAACCAAACCAAATTGATGATACATACTAACACTCTATATTTCTGGTTTAAAATGCTCTGTGAAGGCAACTAATATAACCTCACTCACAGTGATCAGAAATGGCCAAGCATTGGAAGCCCAAACCACATTATATAGCTTCAGAAGCCTGAGCTTCACCAAAAAACTCTTATAGACATATTTGTGATTTTAACTTTAGATTCAGAAAACATGGAGTAAGAGGACACTCAATCACTCACTCAGCAGATGAGTGGTGAGTGCACTCTGCATATCAGCTACTGCACAAGTAGGGAAAGATCTGCTTAGAAACTGTGTGACATACACCACCTAAACTTGCAATTCCTGTTTTACTGAATCTAAAATCAGTACAATTGAAATACTACCCACCTCTCCATGTTATTGAGAAGGTGGCATGCGGTAATTTACATGAACAGTGAATGTTTCTCCATCTTATAGTTACACCCTGGAAACAATATAGATCAGCAGAAAGCCAGATAAAGAAAGTGTGAGATATCTGTATATCTCAGCCATAAAGAACAATGATTTTGTTCATTTGCAGGAAAATGGATGGATCATGAAACTACAATGCTAAATGAAAAGCAGTAACACTTTGACTCACAAGTGCTTCTTTTCATGAACAGCCCATTTGGCCAGCAAAAGCATTCAGCAGAACTGTGCTGCTGTTAGTTAACTGCACATCATGTGATAAACACGACTGCAACTATCTTCCCTCCATTCATAGGAACACAGCCATCTACTCCAGAATCCAAGTTGAATTAAGTTTGTGAATATAGGCAGCCCTGTATGTTAGACAGAAAATTCAATATCATACCATTTCACTTACATGAAAAGTCCAAACTGTACCCAAAACCCAAAGAGAAATCAGTGGAACCCGGTGATACATAGCTGTAACCCCAGTGCTCTGGGGTGCTGAAACAAGAGGGTCACAGATTTGAGCCACACCTGGGAAACTTAGCGATTTATTAACAATGTATCCCTCCAAAGACGACGATTTAGTGTAAAGGCCTTGGACTTAACCCCCAGTATCATAAAAAATAAATATTTTTTTTAAGAGGATAGATGGTAGGAAACCGGGAACCCCATGTTTTAGAGATGGGGAGAGTTATCAGGTGAAAGGGAAGGAGGATAAGAAAGAGGGTGATGGTATGAAAATTGATCAAGATATAAAATACACATATACAAATTCCCCAAAACAAATATAACTATTATGATTTCTTTTCAAATAATGAATTAATCCATCAATGTAATTATACAAATTCCAGTCCAAGAAATAAGTGCTGTAAAAATTTTGTTGTATTTCCTTCTAGTATATATATTTTTTGCATTTTCTTATTCATGCCTTCATAAATTTAAATGTTTAAGATAAGATATCCTCCTGAGAGCATTTTTATTCACCCTTAAGAACACCAAAAACATGATTCTGATACCTGGTAAACATAAGACTACCATAAATTATTTAAAGAAATCCTTGTTATCAAATATTTAAGTGGTTTAATTTTTACCAATTTGAATAACATTGTTATGAATAACTGTGTATAAATCATTCTCATCAGATCTTAATATTTCCTTAGAATACATTCTTATAAGTGGAAAACTTGTTTTCAGTTAGCAAATATTTTTGAAGATCTTGGAGATCTCAAGATCTCTTAAAGATCTATTTCTAACTCAAAAAAACCTTTATTGTATCTTACTACCAATGTTATATAAATATATAAAAAGTAAACAGCCTTACCCTCCCTTGCCTCAGGGGCAAAGTCTTTTAACACCTTTTTCCCTTCTAGTCTTAAATTCTGGATGAACCTGATTTCCCCTTGACGCTGCCTTGCTACAAAGTCACACAGCAAGGAAGGGAGATGGATGAAGGAAAAGGGACCTAGATGGGCAGGCAGCCTGCACCGTCGTCTCCTTGGAGTCCTGGGGAGCCAGGGCCTTATCTGCGTGAGAGAACTGCCCCTCATTGATGGTCCGGTAGGTACCTCCGTCTGCCACTTCTCCCAAAGTTTCCATACCAGGAGCACCAACCTCACGACTAGTACCAGGGCCCCCAGGATGGGGAAGACCACGATGACAGGAGTAAGGCCCACCTGAAAGAGGGCCTCATTGAAGTTATCAAACTCAGGCTCCAGGATCGAAGGCGTCCTTGTGTTTTCCCCCTAGGCTCGGCCCCAGCGGGTGGGCAGCAGCACCAGGCCAAGTACCCAGAGTAGCCCCAGACTTGGGGTCGCCATGGTCTGGAAGTTGGACTGGTGACTCCAAGGACCGAGCTTTCGGCATTCGCTGCTTCTACTGCATCTTGGGCTGGGGCCACCTGCAACCTGGCACGAAGCTTTCCCAGTTTATACTGTCACTACTCTCCTAAGTATTACTGAGCACTAATATCAGAGACAAAAAAAAAAAAAATTGAGGCTCAAAATTGAGATCTTACTGTTTCCAATTGTATTTTTTCAACTATTTAACTCACTATTAGTATATACACACTGCACTGTATATTAACTCACTGTTAGCGAGTTAAATGTGATTTCTGACGTTTATAGAGCATTTTACTTTCTGTAATTTATCTATTTAATTCCTTATTTACCTATATGTGGAAATACTAAAGCATTTTCCCCCTAAAGTGTATGAACTTTGTGTCTGTTAGAGATACAAATCCTTCATCTGTCTCACTTATGACATAATTTGACCTCCATCTCTTCTGCTTCTGTGTAACTAGATATTTATGTACCTCACCACTCATTCTGTTTGGAAATTATTTTTCATAGCTTTCACTCTAAAATGTTTCTATTCATTTTAATTTGACCTATGTTGAATTAATTTGAAGCCGGTCTATTTAGGAATTTCTTTTAGTGTAAAATATGGCAAAGGTGAATTTCTCACATTTCCCCTAAACAAAATAGTCTCAGCAGGGAAAAATACTGGTAAACCATAATTATAACGCAATGTGGTGAACTGTATAAATGTGGCATAATATATTTATGGGCTGAATGATGAGCCTACGGTTGTCAAAAGACTTCAGGAAAAGTATATAACTAAAGCTCAGTTATTCAGATATGCTATTCCTACCATCCTATGTGATTTGTAAGACTATAGGTACAGAAGTATTTTAGTCAAATATTTTTACAATTATTACATTAAAATGCTTTGGTCCAAGCACGTATACTCAGTGTAAAATTTAGGCTTTGAATGAAATCACACAACTTACATATTCCATATGTCTACTTTCTTTTCCAGCCTCTGACAAAATTCACTGATTCTGACTCTAACAGTGTATCTTCTCTTCCGCTTAGAGCACATATAGTATAGGCATTAATAAAATATGTTTCTAGCAATCTTACCCAGATTTTAAAAGAAATGCAATTTCAACATCATGAATTCTTCAGATAGTTCTGAATCAATCTAATGTATTTTTAGTATAGTCATTTTGTGGAATGAGAGATTTAGTGATCATACACACCATGGCTGATTTTGTGTGGGGAGCATATACTAGTAAACACCATATCTGTGCACCATTTTTTCATTTACTACACTCATAAACCTTGATAAAATTTAGGATCTGCTTGCTATTTAATAACATCTAAAATTTTCCATGATATTAAACCTATGTTCTGGATTCCCTGGCCCTGACTTCTGAAATTTAAGTACTTTAGTTATCTGGAGTTGTATAGATATAGTGAAAGACTGAAGGCAGCATCTTGAAAAATATATCAAAACAAGAGTCAACTCAAAATAAATAGTTAAGGCTCAGCAGATAGGCTCAGTACCAACGTTTGCTTCTTTATGCTTGGTACAAAATAATACACTTAAATAGATGAGCCATAAAGTATGCTTCTCTTGTTCTTTTTAATAGAGTTATTTTTGTCAAAAAATTATAAAATAAATGTTTATAAAATAATTATGTGTTCACACATACCCATGTACTCATTAAATATCTTCCTCTTTGGATAAGTGCCAGTTTTAGCCTTTACTTGACAAGAAAAATAGAAGGGAAGTGTTTCTTGCTTAGAAGGTTAAAAAAAAGACAAGAATTTATTCAGGACTACAAACAGGGGATTTTAACCTTTCAACTTAAATAGATTTAATCTTTCCTTTTCTGAGAAACAAAGGTTTGGGCAAGAAGAAAGTGTGATGGATAGACAGATACTGCAGAGTTTTAAGTTCATTCTGCTCGTATTGACTTTCTTCCCTTCTATGATTTTATTCCAGGAATTTTTCTGCCCAAATTAGGAAAATCATTGTACTAAGGCATACCATATTTTTAGGGTCTTGACTAATTTGCCTGATGAAACAAAACGTTTAGCTCATGAGTGAAAGTGTTTTATTTTGCATCATTGAATTTTACAAGCAAAAATAAACTCATATACAGAAAGACTATAATCTGTACTATATATTAAAATTTCACTTATTTTAATGCATTAATTTTTAAATTGTAACATTTGGTTCATCAGCAATGTTGGCTCTAACTTACTAAAGAAGTCATATAAATATAGATGCATGCCTTTGTATATACAATCATTTTTCACATTTTTGAATTTCAGTGTTGCAAAAGGCAAAACTAATGATGCTATCCATCTTATTTCAGCCATTCCATTTGACACAATGTATTACAGACAATATTCTTAGCAGTTCATATTTCTCTTCCTGTTTCCAAGTTCATTCCCCACTCAAAGAAAATGACAAACACCTGTTTGCTTCCCACATATAATTACTACCCAACATGAAGCTATATTCACGGAGCCCAGAAAAGCAGAGTGCTATGTACTTAGTTAGTTAAATTAATGACATCATACTCTCAACCAAGGCAATTCAAGCAAGAATAAGGTGCTGGCCTTATCCCAAACTGACAAAGAAGTGAGAAAACTGTTAGACAAAGGTGAGTAGTGTTCAAAAGTTGGATGACACTGGAAAGGATTACTGTAATCATATGACATTGTCATAGAAATAGACCAGTCACAGCAACTTCATTCCCTGCCTCTGGCCATTACCTGGTGATGAGTTTCATGTGCCATAGTTGCTGAATCCCTACTCTCACCAAATGAGTGACCAGAAACATGGGATACTAACTTCAACTTGCTGTTTTTTAAATTGCATACTTGAAAGGGTTTCTGAAGGATGACAGACTTGCAAACATAATATTAGGATACCTACTCTGATTCGAAATAGCTTACAAGTTCTTAAGAGCTTACTGTTGAAAGGGCACTGATTTTAAAATGTTTTAAACTGTTGTTCACTGGTGAGAGTTAGGCAAACCCTTCAGAATTTCTATCAGTTGTTTATCATTTTAATGTAGCATCTATTTAAAGATGTCAACCTGGTTCCTCTATCAGAACAACAAGGACACGTGCAGTTTACTCACTGGTTTATCACTTAGCTGTCATACTCTTCTACACATAGAGAAAATGCAAATTCTCATCAACATATAAGGGTAACAGCCAAAGGGAAACTATATGTTGCAGTGACTAATGTGACATTGAATTTAATCCTGGCTCTTCTCACTAGCAAATTTACTTAAGAGATTTAACACTTCTGCATCTTCAAAATGGGTACAATTATACTTACCTCACAGATATTTGGTGGTGTGAAGTGATATAATAAATTATATTGCTTCGCATACATTAACACTCAAAAACTTACCAGGTAGTAGTGGTTGTATTGGTAGTGGTAGCGTCATCTGTAGTTACATAGTCTCTCATCCTCCAGCCATCAAAATGTGGAAATGTATCTCACTTCCCTTGAATCTCTGTGAGCCTTTGTGACTTACTGTTTATTGAACAGAATGCTGCAGCAAGATTCTGTGATCCTTCTGACATCGTAAGGGACAAACAGTCTCTGTTTTTTTCCCTCCCTCTCATCTTTCCCTGTTTCTCTCTCTCTTCTTCCCTCCTCTCCTCCCTCCCTTTATCTCTCCCTCTCCCCAGGTGAATGTCATAACAAACATATGAATCAGCCTACAGATTACTCCACCCTCCAGTCTTTAAATTTCTCAATGCTGATACTCATTAATAAGAAATGAGCTGTTCTCTCTACATCCTATTCAAATGGCAGATTCATAAGGAAAATGAATGTTGTTACAGGTCTTTTTACATGTGTGCAGTACATAATATTTACATTCCTTGTGGGAAGTTGGTACATGTATCTAACACATTTTAATTTATTTTTTCAATTCCTTTCCCATCGTTTGGTCCCTTTCCATTTTTTAAAACATATTTACAGATCACAACATTTACATGATTTGAGTGGATTTGGGACATATGCATAAACATCATATTTCTTTTTTCATATATACCTTCTCTCCCTCCCCCATCCCTCCATCTCTTCATCTCCTTTCCCTTTGAGAACCATTTATCTTCCTAATTGCTGTTGTTTGTTTGTTTGTTTGTTTTTTATTTTGCCCTTTATTTTTACTCTTGGTTTCTCTTATGAGAAAAACAATGTGGACCGGAGGTTTATCTCAGTGGTTCCGACATCTGCCTGGCAAGGGTAAGGTCCAGAGTTTGATCCCTGGTACCACACACCACAATGGCGGGTGTGGTGGTTCACACCTGTAATCCCAGCACTCAGAAGGCAGAGACAGGAGGACTGCCAAAGCTAGCCTGAGCTACATTGTGAGCTCAGGGCCAGTCTAAACTACAAAGCATGACCCCATCTCAATAAAAGAAAAACAATGATATATTTGAACTCTTTATCTCATGTACTTTACTTAGTATTATTAGAACATCATGCAGTTGTTAAATTCAAATATTTATGTTTATTTGTTTCATTTATAGCAACAGATATTTAAATAAATATCATGGTGACTAGTTGCCAAAACCTAAGAAAAACATTACCTCCATTGCAGACTAAGGAACAAATCACTGTCACTACCATGGCATACATTTGCCCAGAAATATCTAAACAGTTTCTTAACCATACACTCACTTGATGCCTACAGTAACGCTAAAGATGTGATTTGGAAGAAGGCATGGAGATGAGGAAAAGCCAGAGAGTGGGGAGGCAACAGGGAAGTGACAATGATTAAGATGTGATATATGTATGTATCAATTCCCCAAGATGAATGCAACCATTATGTATCACAAACATAAAAGTTCAAAGGTTAGTTAAATTCTCCAAGTTGAGCTAATAAATGATCCAGTCAAATTTAGACTGTTAATCTCTATCATATATATATATATATATATATATATATATATATATATATATATGATTTTCCTGAGTTTATACTTGTCACATTTGGTGGTCATTTCTATAGGACTACTTTAATTTTATTTCCAAGACAATTATTGACATTGCAGTTCAGTTGGAATATTAAAATTTAATTTCTAAAGGAAAATTAAGCTTTTGTAAATAAGAAGGAGTAAGATGGGTTGAACAGAGGGCAAAGGAATGGGAAAAAATCAGAACTAACATACATCATGTACAGGTTCAAATTCCCTATGATGCATGTGATCATCATGTACAACTAAAATGTTCCAAAACTCTTAATTAATAACATACATTTTAAAAATAAAATTTCTTTTCCAACAATGGTTAATAATCTGGCAAGAGTGGTAGTTAGAAACATCTGGCACTACATAAAAGCTATTGTTTGCAAAAAAAAAAAAAAGTGGCAATAGTATAGCACAAACACAAACAGGAAATACTGCCCTTCCAAAATCACTCAAGAAATAGCAGTAATAGCATTGTTACATGGTTCAGATAGTTTTGAGGAAAGAGTAGGATTGCTTGGAGCAGATTATGGGTTAATGGATGAAATGCTAGAAAAAGAACTTTCATTATTTCCACTCCTTAATAATGGGAACATTGTAGTGGGGGCCATTGTGAATTATATACATGAGGAAATGAACTGATATTTTAATGTTGGATATACCTAGGGAAATATTTTTAAAAACTGTGACTAGTATAAAAGACACTAAGGATAAAACTAAAAACTTCTCTGAAGTCTTGTTAATCTACTAAGTACCTATATAACAATATGTGATAATATTTCTGACATATGAACAACTACTTCCTTTCTTTATTTCTTCCTCTCACCAGGCATTTGTCCTTGTATAATTTTGTTGCAAAGAAATGAAATATTTTTTTTAAAATCTAAAATTTACTAAGAACAATGGTTGACTAGGCACACCAATAAGGAGCTTTACATGACTTTTAAACTTAACCCCTACAGCAGTGCCTCCATGTGTGCACTGCATTTTTTTCCCATCTTAAAGATGTGAAAATGGAAGTGCAAAGAAGTTGAGACTGTGTTGCCAAGGTCAGACAATCCTGGCTACTTAGAAGCGGTGAGATGGGAACCCAGGCAATATGTCTCTAAAAGGCAACCTATTAATTCTGCCTGACATTGTGTCATGTAAAGGACTTATCCATGTATTAATATCATTAGAAGACTTTATGAAAGTGAACCTTTAAGTTTCCTTTCTACATCTTACATCATGCAAATAATGCCAGAAATTCTTCAGATCCTCTCTCAGAGTGAGCATGGTTATGTTCATATTATTTCTCTGTGTATGATCTCAAGCACCTGGTGTTAGAAAAATATAATTTCGGAACGATAAACGGGTGCTATATTCGATATTATTAACACAGGGTACTTTTCATTATACAATTAGCAATTTCTTTTGCATAAAGTAGCTTGGAGCTACCATTAAGATACATAATATGTAAATGACGTGGGTGGTAAATTTAAGTACACTACATCGAACCTAGAAGTACGAGTTCATTTTTCCTCTACAGAAATGTTGCATTTTGCCCAGTGAAAACTGAATAACTTTGTGCTGTGAGTGCACTACAAGTTATTCTCATTTTGCTTCTTCTCCCAATATGTTATCAAGGATAGAAGTGTTTATGAGGCAGAGATTTACAGAACCTGTAGTCAGCTGGATTTTAGCTTATATGTCAACTGGATGCATTTTTTAGCTCTAAAATGTGTATATACTTGATAGCTGTAGTCAGAAAACTAGTTCTGGCAGCACATGATCAAGCTGGAGGAATTATATCTATCTACTGAGAAAGAATTATCTCTTGTGAAGTATTTAAAACATCAGACCCAAAACAATGTGCTTCATTAGTTTAGAAACTAATGAACCAGCCAGCTAGCAGCAGAGTAGCTTTTAAAAAAAAATAGGAAAAAATCTAAGAAGCTTTGACCAAACCCTAAAAGGCTCCCATTTTTTTTCTGCCATCAAGAGGCTAATAGTGTGATATCAGGCAGAAAGGACAGTCTCCTGACACTTTGTGAACACGTCACTCCCATTGGACTCCATCTCAACCACAATTGCCATGAGTAGATAAGACAGTATTTGCAACATCCCTGTCTTTTCACACTTGAAAACAGAATTTCTTGGCACTGAGGTAAAGCAGCACAGGCACACCCAGTTTCCATTTGTCCTTCTGACCCATTGCTTGATTGTAAAACAGCTTCTCTGAGAAATTCGGTCACTTTGAAGACAATAGAGTAGAAGTCCCACTCTTGACATTCAACATTCCTCTTTGTACCTGCTGATAGTTTGGGTTATTATTAGTGCCTCAAATATTTTTCTTTTCCCCTAGAATATGAGAAAGGCACAGCTCTTTTTTGTGGTCAGCCTGTTGGGTAAGAAGTTCTCTCTTAAATGAGAAGACAAAGCATTCAGCAAACAAATGACTGCATATTCTTTGCCCAAGGTAGCAAGATTGAAACAGCAAAAAGATAGCTTCTTTTCACACTAGAAAGAGCATCAAGGTAGTTTAGGAAAAGAAGAATAAATAGTATTCAACAACTTGCAGTACAACAGTTCCTTTTTTAGTTCCCTTTTTACAGTCCTTTTCTTTTTAGACAGGGTCTCACTTTTGTAGTTCAGGCTGACCCTGAGCTCAGCCTCAAACTCATCACAGCAATCCTCCTGCCTCTGCCTCCCATGTGCTGGGATTACAGGTGTGAGCCACCACGCCTGGCACTGTGGTATGCGGTTCTGATGTTGGTGGGCATGAGTCTCCATACCCAGAACTGATGTAAGTGGCTCCCGAGGATCGAACCCAGGCTCCTGTGCTCTCAAGGTAGGCCTGAAAGCACTGAGCTAAATCTCCAGCCAACTGTCCCTTTTTTTCAACACAGGGTCTGGCTATGCAATTCAGGCTGAACTTGAACTCACTATGTAGCTCAGGCTGCCCTCAAACTTCTGGTGATCCTCCTGCCTCAGCCTCCAGAAGGCTGGGATTACATTGACATGCCCTTATTATCTGCATTTAACCCCCCAAAGAGGATGTCAGCCCCTTATTCTCATCTTTTTACTGTTCTAGCTACTAACAGTAAAGGCGATAGCATATGAATAGCTCCTTTTCTATTTTATTTTTAAATTCCTATATTCATATCACAGTTATTATATATTTTTAAATGGAAATCTTTATTGGTACATTACATATACACATCATGATTGCACTCCACAATGGGGATTTGTACCAGTATAAGACACAACTTAATTCTCATTTTTTCCCATAGCCCTACCCACCCTACCACCCCCTATATACATAAAATTTGTTTCCTTTCTTTTTTGTTATAATCTCATTATTTTTCCCCTTTTACCCTATTTCACTTTGAGTATTTTCTATTTCACAATATATAACATATCCATACTTTTTTTTTTTTTTTGAGTAGGGTCTTGCTTTGTAGTTCAGACTGGCCCTGAACTCACTATGCAGCCTGGGCTAGCCTCGAACTCACAGCAATCCTCCTGCCTCTTCCTCCCAAGTGCTGGGATTATGGACATGAGCCACCACCCCTGGCACTGTGATGTGTGGGACAGGGGATTGAATTTGGGATTTTCCTCTTGTGAGGCAGATGCTGGAACCACTGAGATAAATCCCCAGCCCATGATTTTCTTTAAAAAGAAAAAACTCTGTTATAATTTTCTTTCAATATCAACTCAACAATAGCCTTTCACATTCCCCAGCATTATCTATATTGTTGCATCTGGCCATTATATTCCATTAATTAGAATTTTTTTCTTCATTTTATATTTCTCTCCTACCAGATGGCTTGAGTTATTAGAAATGCTAGATTTAAGCATTGCAGGCACCAGTGGCATCACTGTTACCATAGAAATGAAAATCTAGCAACAATAATACTAGGTTTCTCCCTTTACCAGACGTGTTACATTGCTAGTGTTCAAATTTTTCACCCTCAGGTAAAAGCTTAACAGCTCCCTCCCTGTCACTGCATAACCTTCTCTATTCCAAACATTTTCAGAGTTTAAAATGGAACCAAGAAAAAATAGATGTGTTATTTGTATCCAATCTGTCAACTTATATAATTAGTCATTGGTGCTTCAAACTCCAAAATGAAGGTAAACAAAATATACACTTGAACCTGGAGATAAATAAAACCTCCATTGCATGGTATCCATGAATTAAATCAAATACATTATTATAAACTCAAAGAAAATTATGAGATTTTTTTTAGGCGTGAAAACTTTCCCTTACTTACAAACTTGTTGTAAATGCTTTCTTATACCATTTTAATTAGTGCCTTAAAGCTGGGCTGACTATACCTTTAGAATATTTTCACTTTGAAAGCATGGACAGTTTTGTACCTGCTACTTGAATTCTTTTAGCAAACCATATGCTTTGGGACTGAATATCTCTGTATTTTCTGTGAGTTAAATTTCTGAGAAAACAAAAAGTACTGTCAGAAACCAATTGTTCTACCTGACTAGGACATGGTAGAAAGTTGCTACTGACCTTGATATAACCGCATACTCTCCATACTACACTGTTTGACAGAAAGCAACACATGGTCAATTTGCAATTTTAAAATTATAATGTGTAGTTTTCTCTGTCTTTCTTGTCTCTTTCTGTCTCTGTCTCTCTGTCTTGTTTCTGGAAAGCTAAGGTTAGGATTGAAAAGTGACTTTGAAATAAATTCTAAATGGCTAAAATCTTCAAACAGCTTCTATCAATTAATGACTTTTTTAGTAATCCATAACAAGTCATGATTTCCTACAGAATTCCAACACTGCAATTGAATCTTCAGTTGCCACTATCTCCTTGACCTAGTGTTCCAAAGATTCACGACAGTGGCAAAAGTGCTTTAGTGAAAAAAACACTGTAAGTACAATCCTGTGTCAATTGCAAAAGCATATATGGCTATAACTAATGTAATTTGATAATAAAATTGTCATTACAAATGCAGAGACATTTACCTTATCCTATTTGTCATATTAATGTGTTTATTGTTGTTTAACAAATCTATACCCAATTTAACAGTAAAGTTGGTTCAAAATAGCAATAAAACAAAACAAATAATAAATGGGATTTTCTTTTAATTATTATTACAAGCTTTAGATAGTAGGAAATTCATATCATAGTATTGTTAATCCATGTATTTTAGATATTTTCTGATTCTAATCACTACACCTGGATCAGTCATGTGGTGATTGTCATTGGTCACTGAGTTAATATATAATATATAGTTACTTACATACATCATTTATTTTGTGCATAATGACAAAATAATACTTTCTTTGATCTTCTGGATAAACAAGGCTAGCCAAAAAAATACTTTGCCGTTTAAAACCACTTTTCCTTTGCCAGATCAAGTGGTTGCCATATAAATAACAATAATCAAGTGTTTTTCTTTATCCCTATATATTAGGAGGAATAGCTGGGAAATTAAAATTTTTCACCCAGTATTCTTATGTGACGGCATATAAATCAACAAATTTTTATTAAATTGAACAAAATCAGTAGTTGATACAGAAGTTGTGTCTGAAAGACAAGTAGTGTATACTCCACTGGAAAGTGAAAAGAAAACCACCTCTGAGATAAGATACATGGACAAAAGTGCAAGCTCTGCAGATAAAACAAACATGATTAGTTTCAAGCTATGAATGTTGAAAGAGAATGAATATCAAATAGAGACCCAAAGTTCTCACTGAAACAAAAATAAATGAAGATCAAAATAGCTTGAAATACACTATGAGTAACTTAATCGGCATCAGGTTAAGGAAGACACAAAGGAATATTACAGGATTCAAAGAATGCTCAAAATCCCACTGGAACTTTGGTATTAAATAGGGAACTTCAAGATAGAACAGCCACCAGATGTGTGCGTGTGTGTGTGTGTGTGTGTGTGTGTGTGTGTGTGTGTGTATACATGTATGTCTTATGTTCCTAATTCAAAGGTAACTTATTTAGCTTTATTTATTTATTTTTTTATTAGGTTTTTTGAGACAGGGTCTTGCTTTGTAGTTCAGGCTGGCCCTGAGCTCAGCCTCAAACTCACATTACAGCAATCCTCCTGCCTTTGCCTCCCGAGTTCTGGGATTACAGGCATGAGCCACCATGGCTGGCACTGTAGTATGTGGTATTGATTGCTGGTGGGTGTGAGTTTCCATGCCCAGTATGGTATGTGGTTACCAAGGATCGAACCCGGGTCCTTGCGCTTGCGAGATAGGCACCAGAACCACTGAGCTAAACCCCTGGCCCATTATTTAGCATATTTTCAACATTAGGTCTTCTAGCTATTTTCAGCTTCTCCAAAAGAAAATTTATAATGTCTACTAACACACTAATAATAGATATTTGGTATTCTCTCAGATCAGGAGAAATTGTACCATAGCTTATTCTGATAATATTACAGTGATTGACAAAGTGTTCTTAATATATCTCTAATTCAGAAGAATTCATTTTTTTAGCCTTGACACACTGGAAAAATATACTTTTCATTATGATCTAATATGCATATGTGTGCATAGGTGGAATCAAATATTACAGGTTCCTATTTACCTAATGATTTGTTATACATACTGATTGTTTTTTATTCTATTTTAGTCAAAGTTTAAATACAGTATTGTGAGCCCAATGTTGTGGTGTATACCTGTAATTGCAGCATTTGAGAGGCTAAGGTAGGAGGCTCACTGTGAGTTCAAGGCCAGCCTGGGCTACATAGCAAGACTCTGTTTTTAAAAATAAAATAAATAAATACACTATCGTTACCTACTCCACTGACTTTACCACCTATTATTTATCTTTATCTTATGGTTTAAAAAGGACTGCTCTAGATCATAGCAGTTAAGTTTCTAACAGCAGTAGCAGTAATTGCCATTAAGTTGTAATTTGGTAAGAAATCCATGGTTTCTCATCACTTCCACAAGAAAAACTGAAACTATCGAAAAAGCAAAATCAAAAAATACATTCATAATAGTAAATAGTTAGGAATAGCAACCAAGACCCTAGTCACTTCAGTGATCTTCATGTGTTGAAATATGGGAAAAGATATACCTTTTCTGTACTGTCACTGTTATTTCTCAAGTGGCTTTTTCTCCAAAGCCAGAAAAAGATGCATTCATTCACACCTCAGTTGCTATTGAAATGCTGCTAAATCTCAGGTGAGCACGCAAATACTTTCTAATAACAACCTTACTTACTTTTGTATAGTGGGATTATTTTATTTCCTCTATTTTCTTTTCTGATCTAATTAATATATATGTAACATTAATCCTTTTGTCCCTACAGATATAGCCACAGATTTGAGAGTGCTATGTAGCTTATGATGTTATATTTCAGCAATATGAAATACAGACAGATGGAAAACTTGATGGTAACAGGGAAAATATGCTACACATGGCCCCCATCCAGCCTACCAAAATATACACAGAGGAAATTTAGGAAGAGAACTGTGATTATCTTGGAAAGGAATGAAATGGATTGTACTACAACAAGATGAGATGAAGGATATAAAAAATAAGAATATATCAGATTTGAAGCCATAATATTACATCATTGATATCTATGTCCAACTGGCAAGCAAATGATGGCAAAGTTCATTAAACATGATACAAATAACGTCTCTTACATTGGCTAAAGACAGATATCATTATAAGTAATGCTCTTTCTCACAACAGAACAGGTGTGTTTTCCAAAATAGGCTTGTAAAACTAATGTATGTCACATGAATCTTATTTTTCTTTGATTGCCATGATAACATTTGAAACAAGCCCCCAGAAAGAGTTAGTCTAATAGACAAAAAGTTTCAGGGTTTAGATTAGCTAGTGTCATGTGCAAAAACATGTTCTTGTTCCCAGAAAAGTACAATTTAGAAAAGTTTTATTAAAATATTTTTTCTCTACTTCATTACTAAAAGTTCAAGGCCATCCTGGGCTACTTAAGTAAACTTTGTCTCAAATTTTAAAAACAATATAAACTAGATATGTAGCTCAGTAGTGGAGCATTGGCCCAAGCTTAGGTAAGATCCTATGCTCAAACTCTAATATTGTCAAAAAATTAATAACAGTAATAAAAGGTTACATACGAATAACTGTGAATCTCTAAGAAATTAAGTCTATGAGTCTATCATTTTAATGGTTTGAATTCAACAGGCATTATTAAGAACCTAATATAACCCTCTGCTAAACATGTAAAGTCTTTATTTTAGCTGCTGTAATGTAGTATTGTAAGGCTTCTTTTCCAATTTAATTGAACATAATAGAAAACAAATCGAGGATATATAGACAGATACCAATCCAAAGAATGATCTATTGCACCTATAGAAAACAATACATATAAACTTTTTTATAGGATCTCAAGAGCATCAGCCATAAAAACACACTGAAGAAACAAAACAGAGAATGAAAGTGAGTGACTCATGCTTTCTGATTTCAGAACTTTCTACAAGATTGTCGGTAATACAATGTGTTACTTTCTTAAATTCAGAAGTGTATGCTAATGGAATAAAATTTTAAAAACATCCTATCATGTACAGAAAAGTCATCTTTAAAAGATACGAAAACCATTCGATAGTGAAAAGATAGGCTTTTTAAAACTGGCCATGGGAAGACTGGAGATCTACATGTGAAACAATAAAGTTGAACACTTCATACCCACATAAAAATTAAGATGAATCAAAGACTAAATGTAAGTTCTAAAGCAATCAAATGAAATATAGCTAGTAAACTAGGCATTGTACTTTGAATTATGTCTTAGTATGGGTCCAAGAACATGGGCAACAAAGAAAAACTTGATACACTGGACTTCGTTAAAATTAAAAGCTTTTTTATATTAAAGGACACTATCAATAAGATGAACAGACAATTCATGAAATAAATGAAAATACTTGCAAACTCTACATTTGAAAAGGAATGAATACACAGGGTAGGTAAAGGAATCTAGAACTCAGGAATAACAAAAACAGTTTTAAAGAAGACAAAATAATTCAATGGATAATTCTTCAAAAAATACACAAATATTCATAAATGCAGAAACTCCATGTACTTCTCTGGCCACACTGAGTAAGGGCTGGGCCTGCACAGGCAAACCTCTGGCCTACCTTCCCGACAGCACTCAGGCTGAGCTCCTGCTTGAGCAGGAGAATGAACCTACAGAGACTACATCTGCTTGTCTGCCACACTGAAGCTTGGGCTCAGAATTCCCATGGGAATGGCACATGAGGAGAAGTCCTCAAAGACTCCATTTGCTTGTCTGGGCACACTGAAAAAGTGAGGCATGTAGGCAGAGGCCTTCAGTGCATGACCATGCTGTCTGCCACAATGAAAAATACCCACTGGAAGAGGGGAGAAATTCTTTTGACTGTAGCCATTGTCAAGTTTGTGGAGTTAGTCACACCTACAGGATCCTGGACTCTTGGAATTGAAGCCTGCAGGAGCTTATGAGTTTCATTCAGGCATAATAGTCAGAACATACAGAGGGGACCACGCCTGTCTTCCTGTGACTAGTCAATTTTTATCTGCATGCTGTTGCCCATATTATCTACACTAGATAGCAGACCCACACCATGAAAAGTCCTTTGGTAGTGTTTTTGACTTTGTTTTCTTTGTTGCTGTCATTGCTGCTGCTGTGCTTTTCCTTTCTTTTTTATAACTTCTCTTTTATTCTTCATTTCTCTATTCTTTCATTGGTGAGTCTGTTCAATTTCAGATTTTTCTTCTCTCAACTGTTCTTATTTTTACAAGAGAGGGAAAATATTCTCCTGTTAGCCTGTTGCTGCTGGATATTCCTATTTTCTTTTTGTTCTTTCATCCTTTCTTGTTCTCCTGTCAGTATCAGTTCCCAGGAATTAATATATTTCAGTCTTCCGCATTCTTTATTTCTTTAGTACTATGATAGGAGGATGAATAATTTCTAATTGTCTTTCTATTGTTAGCCTGTTCTGCTTTGCATTTGTCCTTTCTGTCTCTTTTATCCTATGGCCCCTATCAGTAACCTGGGTTTTGTGTAATCTTCATATATTCTCTAACCCTATTTCTGATCTCTTCTCCTATCTCTCTACACCCCAATAAAGGAGGGTATTGCTATATTGAAGGACCTGTATGTTGTAAACATATTTCTGGTTAGTTCTAAATTTTGGCATACAGTTACAGATTTAACTCATGAAGTTTAAAGTATCAAAATAGTAATTACCTAAGCTTGTAATTTTCTGTGTTGTATTTGATGCTATTGATAATACTGATTGTATTATTTCAGCCAAGGTGAGGTGATTATTTTGTTTAAGTACCTTCCATAGTGTGCAGAACTAAGATCACATAAAACCCATTACATTTCCAAAGAGGACAACACAATAAATAGCCATCTCCTTCCAAATATTAAGAAAGAAAGAGTGTTGCATTAAATGTTGGCCAGACGGAACGCCAGGAATTGAACCAAAAGATCAACAATAACAACAAAAAAGAAAATGAGAAAAAAATGCAAAAAAAACAGATACAAAGATCAACCAAGGGAAAATGAAGGAAAATAGAAATAGAGCAAACTCAAGCTAAGACATCAGGGCTCTCTGACTCAGTAACAGAAGTTGATTGAGTAATATGGAAATAAGAAATAGTTTTTCAGATAAAAAACAGAGATAGTGCCCAAAGTGGAAGATATTATTCACACTAAAAAAGAGATTAGGAACATGATAGCATTTCAGATTATAAAGGTAATAGAATCTGTTAAAGAACATTAAACAGAATTCCAGGAGATGAAAAACTATTTGAAAGCATAAGAAAGGATGAATGAATGTGAATACCAAATATCAGACACAGAAGATACGATTACATCCAGTGAATAGAAAGGGAGTAATTTATGGAAAGTAGCAGGAGTCTGACCACCAGAAATCAAGCAGTCACTTGCTAGATGATGCAAAGAAGAATAATAAAAGACTGACTGGACCTAGAGAAGAAGCAAGAGATAATAGAGAAGATATCAAAAAACTGTTCAGAGACATAATGGCAGAAAACTTGTGAAGAAAAACATAAAAAGGAAAATAATTTGATCTACAAATAAGTGACACACATAAGACCTTAGTGGCTGCAATATAAAAAATTCAATGCCTAGACATGTAATAATCAAGATTCTAGAAACCCCACTGAAGAAAGAAATATTGAAAACAGTCAGAGAAAAGAAACAAATCATATACAAAGGAAATCCCATCAGAATTCTCAACACAAATATTTAAAACAAGGAGAGCTTGGAGAGAAGTATTTCAAACCCTAAAAGAAAACAACCTCCAACCTACATTAACGTATCCTGCAAAACTATCTTTCAAAATTGATGGGGGAATAAGATACATTCATGACAAAAAAACATGTAAGAAACTTCATGAATAACAAACTTGCTCTTAAATTATAAAATTATAAATTTTGTAAAAAAAATCCTAGAATTATTACAAAGTTATAAAATAAATAAATCAAAAAGTTGGCATTTTGAAAGAATAAATAAAATTGGAAACCACTTGGTAAAACTTATCAAAAAAAAAAAAAAAGGAAAGAAAAAGCTCAAATCTATGCATCAGGAATAAAAAGGGGGAAATCACCACAGATCCAAAAGAAACTCAGAGGATAATAAATACCTACTTTGAGAATGTGTACTCCAACAAGATGGAAAACACAGCAGAAATATTCTTAGACACATATGATTTTCCAAATTTGAACAAAGAAGACATAAACATGTTATATGCCCTAACATCAATATGTGAAATAAAATTGTAATTTAAAACTACCAACAAAGAAAAGTATGAGTCCTCATGGATTTTCTGCTAAATTCTACAAGACTTTCAGAGAAAAACTAACGCCATGACTCCTCAAACTCTTTAGTGAAACCAAAAGGGAAGAAATATTCCCAAATATATTGCTGAAAGTAACCATTACATTGGTTCCAAAAGCAAAGAAAGACCCAACTAAAACAGAGAACTACAGGCCAGTTTCCCTAATGAACACTGATGCAAAAAATATCAATAAGATACTGACAAACAGAATACAGAGAATCATCAAAGAGATCATACACCCTAGGGGTAAATAACAAGGGGGAAATGAGTATGATAGTAATAAAGAAAAAAGGAAACAAAGATTATGTATATAAGGGGTGGTGGTTTGCAGGGCAGTGGAAAAAATGAGAATCAAGTCGTGTTATATTCTGGTACAAATTCTCAATGTTGAATGTGATGATAATGTGTATTCATAATGTATTAATAAAGATGTAAATTTAAAAAAAAGATCATACATCCAGACCAAGTTGGATTCACCGTAAGGATTCAAGGATGGTTCAACATAAGTAAATCAATAAATGTAATGCACTACATTAACAGACTCAAATTTAAAACCAAAGGGTAATTGCAATTGATGCTGAAAAAGCTTTTGACAAAATCCAACACCCATTCATGATTCAAACCTTGTAGAAAATTTGAATGCATAGATTTTATCTCAAACTGATAAAAGCTATTTATGAGAAACCAATAGCCAACATCATATTAAATGGTCAAAAGTTGAAATTTTTCAGATGAGGAACAAGACAAGAATTTCACAATCCTATCACATTCCTGTTCAATATAGTTTTGGAAACATGAGCCACAGCAACTAGACAAGAGAAAGATATAAGGAGATAAAGTTAAGTAAGGTTACATTTAAATGGCATTATTTTTTGCTGACATGATATTCTATATAGAAGATCCCAAAAAGTAAGCAAAAAGAATGTTGGACTTACTTGCCCCATTTGGTAGCATAGCTGGATACAAGATCAACACTCAATAATCCATAGCTTCTTTCATTGAAAGAGAATTAATTCCTTTCATAATAGCATCCATAAAGTGAAATATGTAGGAAGTAATCTAACAAAGGATGAGAAACACTTCTACTCTGAAAACTGTAGCATTATAAAAAGTGAGATCTAAGAGGACATCAGAAAGTAAAAAAACATCCCTTTT
Source organism: Petromus typicus (assembly GCA_004026965.1). Lineage (NCBI taxonomy): Eukaryota > Metazoa > Chordata > Mammalia > Rodentia > Petromuridae > Petromus > Petromus typicus. The sequence continues at coordinate 8,711 of PVIR01011080.1, read as the reverse complement.
TCCTAGGTAAGAAGAACTAAATTGTCAAAATGGCTATATTTAATGTACCAATAAAGATAATTAAAAAAAATGGCTATACGGCCAAAACTACAATATAGATTCAATGCAATCTCAATTGAAATCCCACCAATATATTTTGCAGAGCTATAGAAAATAATCCAAAAATTCATCTGGAATCACAGGAGATCTAGAATACCAAAAGCAATTTTAGATAACAAGATCATGGCAGTGAATATCATGATCTTAAGCTTGAAACAATACTTCAAAGCTACTAAGATAAAAATAGTATGGTACTGTCAAAGAAACAGACCCACAAATCAGTGGAACAGAATAGAAGACCCAGAAACAACCCCAGATACCCAGATATACTAAGCCATCTTATCTCTCTCTTTTATTTTTGTTTTTGTTTTTTGTTTTTTGTTTGTTTGTTTGTTTGTTTTGTTTTGTTGAGACAGGGTCTAGCTTTGTGGTTAAGGCTGGCCCTGAGCTCAGCCTCAAACTCACATCACAGCAATCCTCCTGCCTCTGCCTCTCCGAGTGCTGATATTACAGGCATGAGCCACCATGCCCAGAACTATGGAATGTGGTACTGGTTGCTGCTGGGCTTGAGTCTCCATGCCCAGTATGGTATGTGGTTACCAGGGATTGATCCCAGGTCCTTGCGCTTGCAAGACAGGGGCCGGAACCACTGAGCTAACTCCCCGGCCCTAAGCCATCATATCTTTGACAAAGAAGCCAAACACCCTCAATGGAAGAAAGATAACCTCTTTAACAAATGGTACTGGAAAAACAGGGCTTCAATTTGCCAAAGATTAAGTTTAGACCTATATCTTTCACTATGCACTAAACTAAAATCAAAGTGGATTAAGGAGCGAAATATTAAAACAGAAATGTCAAACCTGCTGGAAAATAGGAGAGGTAGAACTCTTTAATAAATTGGCATAGGGAAGGGTTTAATGAACAAAACCTCAGGAGCATGGGAACTAGTAGAAAGAATTAATGACTAGGGTTGTATCTTTAAAAAGCTTCTGCACAGAAATACAAATCACCAACAAAGAGAAAAGAGTACACACATACATATGGAAAAGAATTTTTACTAGTTATTTCTCAGACAAAGAACAAGTATGTAGATTATATAAAGAACTTAAAAATCAGCCCCTCCCTTAAAGAATCAATTCTTAAATGGGCATTTCAAATGAGCACACTTTATTTTTCAGATGAAAAAGTAAAGTCAGCTGAGAAACATATGAAAAAAGGTTCAACATCAATGGTCATTTGAGAAATGCAGTTGAAAATAACCCTGAGATTCCATCTGACTCCATAAAGAATGACTGCTGCCATGAAATCAACCAACAATAAATGCTTGCAGGGCTGTTAGGAGAAAGGAACTCTTCTCCAGTATTCATGGGCATGTAGACTTGTTCAGCCACTGTGGATATCAATGTGTAGATTCCTTAAAACACTAGGCCTCAAGGCCCCATTTGACCCTGCTATTCCCTTGTTAGTTATATATATAAAAGAATTAAAAGAATCATACCAAAGTGACATATGTGCATCCATGTTTATAGCAGCTTAGTTTTTGATTGCTAAACCTTGGAAAGAGCCAAAATGGCCATCCACAGGAGACTGGAAAAATAACATGTGGGGTTTTAAAACAAAATAAAATGGAGTATTACTCATCCATAAAGAATGATAAATTTGAGTCATTTATCCTCAAATGGATGTACCTTAAGGATATACTCATAAGTGAAATAAATAGAACACAGATGTGTGAACACCATATATTTTCTCTGGTATAAAAAAACTGAAGGTGTCAATTATCATCAAAATGTATGATTGGTAGTGTGAAACAGGAAGAAAACATACAAAAACCCAGTGGAAATGGTGGGGAGGGGTAAGCAAAGAAGGGAAAGAAAAAATTTGGCAGTAAAAAACAAAGGAAATAAAGCTTAGATATATAGTGGTGGGGTTAGAGAAAGAGCAAAGGAAAGGGGAAAAATGAGAATCAAAATGTTACATGTACAGGTACAAATTCTCAATGCTGAAACTGATCATAATGTATATATAAAGTATGCCAGTTAAGTCAGTTAAAAAATGCCCAAAAGCATAGTAAAGGGAACTGAACATCATTAATGTTTAAAGAATTTCCAGTTAATATCATAAGGAGACATCATTTCACATGTATTAGGGTTGCTATTATCAAAACAATCCTGAAATAGCAAGTACTTGAAAAGATGTGGAGAAACTAGAATTTCCATGCATTTAATACATTTAATTCCATGTATCTAATACAAAAAACAGTAAGATAATCCCTCAAAAGTACTGAAAAATAGAACTAGCAAAATCTCTGACAATTCTATATCTGGTTATATCCTTTCAAATACTGGAGAGTAGCAACAAGAGATATATTCATGTTCATAGCTTCACTATTCACAATATGCAAAAGATGGAAAAAATCTAAATCTGCCTTGATAGGTGAATGGATCAAGCAAAAGCGATACATAATATGAAGTGGAACTTTACACTTTCTTAAGAGGAACGAAATTTTGGTATGTGCTATAATATGGTTGAAGTTTAAAGATATTGCACTAACTGATAAACACCAGGCATGAGAGGAAAAGCATATTTAATTCCAGTTCTTTGAGATACTCAAGAAGAGCTCAGTTGTTGACATGGAAAACAGAATAGAAGATTTCCTCCATATGTACAGTTCCATTTTCCAGTTTTGGTTAAATGTGATCTGAAAACACCGCATGCAATTTCAGGAAATAAAAAAAAATCATTAGTTTTAAACTGTATTTCATCCCAAGTAGCATAATAAAATACCATGCTGTCCTACTCTATTCTACCTAACATATGAATCATACAATTTTTCAGTTTAATCACCCTGTAAACATTATCTGCTGGTTGGTCCCTCAGTGGCTATCTCAGTTATCAAACGGGGGATTTTGGTCATTGTGCTTGTGTTCAAGTAACCTTTACTTAATACTCCAAAGCAAAAATAGTCATGCTTATAACTTGAATTTGCCAAGGAGAAATTACAAAGTCCTTCCTTTGAATAAAAAGTGGAAAACTCTTAATTTGATAAGGAACAAAACCAAATCATTGTGGTTCTTCTACAGAATGGAGTATTACTCTGCCATAAAAAATGATAAGTTTGAATCATTTCTACTTAAATCGACATACCTTGAGGATATCCTCATAAGTGAAATAAATAGGACACAGATAGGTACATATCGCATCTTTTCTCTGGTATGAGAAAATGAAGATGTAAATGAGTCCTAGCATTGTATGTTATATATTGTGAAATAGAAAATGCTCAATGTAAAATAAGGTGAAAGGGGACAATGTTGAGATTGTAACAAAAAAGTAAGGAAA
>PVIR01011079.1:9040-48253 GCA_004026965.1 Petromus typicus | reverse complement strand
TGGGCCGGGGAGTTAGCTCAGTGGTTCCAGCGCCTGTCTTGCAAGCGCAAGGGCCCGGGTTCGATTCCCCGGTAACCACATAACAATACTGGGTGTGGAGACTCACACCCAGCAGCAACCAGTACCACATACCACAGTGCCGGGCGTGGTGGCTCACGCCTGTAATCCCAGCACTCGGGAGGCAGAGGCAGGAGGATTGCTGTGATGTGAGTTTGAGGCTGAGCGCAGGGCCAGCCTGAACCACAAAGCGAGACCCTGTCTCAAAAAAAACCTAAAAAAAAAGAGAAAATGTCCTTTCTTGTAAATAATATATCAAATGATATTTTAGCATCAAAGAATTTCAAGCATAAAAGTTCTTTATGGAAGAGGAAAAAATACTGCAAATAGAAGTGTAAGGTTGAAAAACATGTATTACTCTTTGTCAGTAGGACACAGACATGGTATAAACAGTTTATCTTGAATTACAATATGAGATTGTTTATCCCTTCTCTGGCCATTTTCTGTGTCCAGAATGATTCTCAGCACTGAGTCAGGGCTCCTTCTTTTGGCTTCTGGGGCCTTGTGGGGTTCAAACCTCTTTTTCCTCCAGACCCGCCCCTGCCACCAGCGCTAGCCCGGGGCACTCCTCCGTGCTGCGTGAGCTGATGTGGAGCCTTGAATGTTCTATGCACTCTTGTCCCCCATGCCGTCCCCACTGGATTGTGACTTCCCCACTCTGCACACAGTGTGTTGACTGGCTAATGCCTTTTTTCCCTTTAGGCCTCAGTGTAGGATTGGGAAGAGGCTTTCTATAGCCTCGCTTCTTAAAGATATTTTTGCTTCCTGAGCTTTCCAGCTGTGGTGTGTCCTAGACCTGGGGACTTGGCTCTTGTCTTCACAACAGGGTCTCTGGTTATACCGCCTGCTGTGGTGCTCAGGGGCAGAACTACTCTGGGATCTTCATGGTTCCTTGGGGATTATTGGCAGCATCTGCCTGCCCTCCAAATCTTTTATAATAAAAGGTATATAAATAAAGGTGTGGCACGCGATTGGGGTCTTGGCGGCCCAGAGCGGCGTGGATCAGGCTCACGCTCAGCTTCTCTAAGTCTCATTCTCCCCTTTTTATTTATTTATTCACCTTGTGCTGTCAGGCTCACAGGAGACTAGAATTTAACTTCGGTGGTTCTAGTGACATCCCTTCCTCTGTTCCCTCCACACCCAGAAGTAGCAGACATTATTAACCAGTCACGAGGTTGGCATGTGAACTAAGACCTACTGGACATCTTTGTCCAAGAGTCAGATGGCCTGGCGGGACATCTTGGTTCTGTAGAACTGGTAGTGCCAGCCTAAAAGTTTGACAGGTTTTTTTTTTTTTTTCCAGATTTAGGAAATGCAGTGTTTCTTGTTAAAACAGCTTTATTACTATAATAAATCTAGTGAGAGGAGAAAAGGGAACGAGAGTCTCCCTGTTAGTTAAATATGTTCCATTTGCACATTGGATTGAATTCCCTGGAGAGCAGTATCCGGGCTGATGGATCTTCTCCATGAAAAGGCCTTGGCATTGGGCCATTGTAAGATTAAAATGAATTCAGATTCCTTCATGCATGCAACTTTAATTTACAATTAAAATATTATGGTTACATATTTAATAAGAATAATTAGATGGACTCAACTGAATCAACTTTTGTGTTTAATGAGACAGAACCCAGAATTCAAATGGAAAGGCAGGTGACTGTGACAGGAAACACGACTCAGACAGTGTCTTTTGTGGAGTCAGGCATTTTTGCTCTTTTTATATTCTAATATCCAGAATGAATGATTTTATTTCTCTGCACCACGAAGGTTCTTTGCTCCCAACCTCACTGAACCTTTTCTGTGGTGTGTGAATAAGCAGCTGGCACCTGCAGGACACGGCTGCTGTCCAAGGCCGATGTCCAGGCGTGAACCTCACAGGCACTGCTGCCTCTGCAGAGGTTCAGGCTTGTTCTCCGGCTCTTGGTAGAGCTGGGGCCACTTACCGTGGCTAGACTGAAGCGTGGTGAGTCCTTTTGTGTCTGTTTTAATGGGAGCAAGCCTCCCAGGTGGCCACCTTCTTCTCTTAGAGATTTATAATTTTGGGAACACGAATCTTTCTTCTCCTTCACAATGTGCACATTTTGTACTGGAGATAATAGCAACTCCCAGTTACTGATGCCTGAGTGACAGTAAATCCATCGTGGGCTCAGGATTGCTCCGCGTACCAGCAGGATGGACCCTGGCTCTGAGGGAGAAGTGGGCAGTGAGGGGGACGCGAGGGACGTGGTGCTGTTCTGGATGAGTAGACTCTGGGGTAACGGGAACATGTTTGAGATCCACTTAGGCTGACTGATGGGCATGTTCCGACCTGCTCTGGAAAAGCACAGTTTTTGTTTTTTTCCCTCCAGTGGTGAGGATTCCAGTTACCACTGAGCCACACTGAGCTACGTGGGAAAACCGATTGGAAACGGATGGGAAGGAGGTAGTGAATATCTCCGAAGAACACAGAGTATCGCCTGGTGTTTGTCACACTAGAAACTGAAGGGAAGCAGCACAACGAGGCAGAACCCTTGCGGGAGGGCGGGGACGTAGGTTGGTGGCAGTGAGCATGGGCAGTGCCCTGGGCACTCAGCATTCACGTGGACACGCGTGCACACACACATACGCATACATACTCACACATACAACCCAAACCGAACAAAGAAAAAAGATCCCACTCTCTCCGTAAGCCAAAATTTGTCCCTTTCTCCTTCCTCTTTCCCTCCCTCCTCTTCTTGACTTTCAGTTTCTGAAGTTATCCTCAGTTATTAAGTTTTCCCATTAAAAAAATTAGCGTGGTTTCCATTAGAGGGAATTTACATTCTTCTGTAGGGAAAGAAATGAAGTTGGGAATACCCTAGAGCAACAGCAGGTTTCACGAGCTGTTTTTTCTGAGCCAGCCCCCCACCAAAGAACCCCGACCCTCACTCCCATGCCCCACCCCACTCTTTTCCTTCTTGCAGATTTAAAAAGATTTGTTTACTACAGCACATTTTTGGAAAAGTATTAAGAAAAGAATAAAATTTGAGCTCTTTCCCTCTAGTCTTTTTTATAGTATGTGTAAGCCACTTTTAGAAAATGGAGGTCAGATAAAATTTATAGTTTAATATCTGACTCTTCCAGCTTAGCGTTCTGATACATTTCAAGAAATACTGTGCGAGCTGTGATTAAATTAGAAGTGGCTTCAGAAAAGAAAAATTAGCGAACATATCCTTATCTCTACATTTGTTAAGCGATGAAGTATGTAACTTTATAGTGGAGAAATACTACAAATACCGTTTTAGCTCAGTGATCAGGGTTCACAGCAGGAAGGAAGTCACGGAACGGCATGGCCCCTTGGGGGATGTCGTAAAATAGCACCTGTGGTCTTCCTACCAAGCACTTAGAACCACCTTCTGATCCTTACTTCCCCACAGTGGACTTTATACTAGACACCTGAGTAGTTCTCCTAATCGTCCAGGTCATCAAAACCAAGAGAAGTCTGATGGGAGTTTAGGGCGACATAGTGACTGTAATGTGGTATCCCCAGTGGGAGTGACAGAGTTTCAGAAGTGTGTTGCTTAAACCGGTGTTTTACCAAGTAGCCAAGTAAGTAATTTCTTCCCTCCAGAATATCGCAACTGAAGCTCTGGTAGATGTTGTGCAATTACTGTTGTGAATAGACCTGACGGGGAGCACATCTTTGTGGTCTAGGCTTTGAACAAGGCCAGCCTGAGTTGAGACCCAGCTCCCTTTTACTGGTCACTTGACTTTGGGCTAGTTGCTTAACTTTAGAAGCCTCATTTTTCTTAGCTGTAACATTAGTGTTACCTTGTTCATAGGACTATTATAAAGATGAAAGGAAAATATGTAAAGTAGAGTACTTCCTGCACAAATATAGCTCATTTTAAATTGATTTAATCTCACATCTGAGAGAAGGGGGAAAAGGGCTAGAAATAGCTAAAAGGTGGGCCTGGATTGGGGATGGGGAGAAATAGGGTCCACTGAAACCAGCGTGGGCAGCGATGACCAACCCAAGAGGAGGTAAACCCAGACGCTAGGGCTTTCCACTTACAAAGCTGGTTTTCACACAGAGAACCAGAAGGATCTGCTTGTTTAAATTTTTAATTCCACTCTGCCTGGTGTTTTCTCTCATACTAGCTATAGTCATTAGGCCCAAGAAGTCATTAAAGTGTTTAATAAGGTTATTAAATTGACTAACTGCGTCCACAGAAGCCATTTCCATAGGAAATCCATATGATGGTAGGTGTGGAGCTCTGGGCCGCCGCTCGGTGGCTGACAGGCTGTCAGCACAGCCTTGAAGGATGGTGGGGAGGTCGTGAGGGATGCGTCTAATTACAAGATTATAGGTGAACCTCGGCCGGCTGGGCAAGCTGTTCTGTGGTGCAAGTGTGGTGAAACTTCACTAATTCCTACTAATTGCAGGGGAGGGGAGGGGAGGCCTATCTGAATTATAGAATATTTTAAAATAAATGCACTTTTATTGCGTTCAAGTACATATTTTAGCTCCAACTAGGCTAACAAATTGTTGCCTGATCTGAGACTTTGGGGACTAAGTTATTGAAGCTATCAGAATGATTTTCAATTATTTCTATGTAAATAGGCACTTCCAGAGTTCTTTAGGGTGCTCAGAAACAGTTTGCTCTCATAGATCTTAAGCATTGCTCTGGTAGCCTTCTGCTGTTAATTGGCACACCCTTGGCAGAAGGGTTGGTTAAATTAAGATAAACATTAGGCCAGCTGCAAAATAACTTATCATTAATACAGAGTTGAAGAATCCACGCTCATGAGGTTGTATTTCAGCTGAAGTTTAATTTTGTTCTTCTTTACTTCCCTGAAGGTGATTTGTTCATTCCCACGGGTGTCATTTGTTCTTTAGCTGAGGAGGATGGGGTGTGCTGGCGGGTCAGGCCCGTGCTGCTCACCCCAAAGCCTGCAGTGCCCTGCAGGAGTGCGAGGCGACAGGTGACTCAGCACAGGGTGGGGAGTGAGGTCCAGCCCCGAACCTCGGGGGCTCAAAGGAGAGGCAGATATACGAGGCCACGTTGAACCAGAGGAGGGTTTCCAGGAGGAGCATGGACTGAGCTGCATTGAAAAGTGAATTAGAGTTTGCAAAAAAATAGTAAAAAAGAAGAGGGGGAAAAAAAAAGACAAGAAAGAAAGGAGTAGGTTGGGGACAGCCCGCCAGGCAGACAGGGCAGCGTGTTTAAAGGCATGAGGTGTAAAATAGTGAATTGTGTGTGGATTGTAAACGCCATGTTCAGATACAGTACGGTACAGGTCACGGGAGGGAGAGAGAGAGAGCCAGGGAGTTTGAACTTGATCTTGAAGGTTACTGCGCGGCCGTTGGTGGACTTCACAAAGCGAAGTGACATTAGATATGTGTTCTGAAATCTCAGTGTGGGGGACATGTTAGATATAAGCGATCAATTAGTAGCTCTCACCTTAGAATGGGGCAAGAGGTCCTGGGACGACCAGCACAGTAGCAGAAGGAATTTGAGGGTGATTCCCAAAAAGGTGGATCTGAAATACTTGGTCGGATGTAGAAATTGAAGTTCATAATGTAAGAGGTGGTGAGTCTGTAGTCTCCTGACCAGAAATTCAGGGCTCTTGCCATGAAAAGTGACATCCTCTTCAGTTCATGTGTTAAGATTGGGACACTGGGGCCAGGGAGTTAGCTCAGTGGTTCTGGCACCTGCCTGGCAGGAGCAAGGTCCCAGGTTCAATCCCTGGTAACCACTGACTGCAGTGCCGGGTGTGGTAGCTCACGCCTGTAATCCCAGCACTGGGGCGGCAAAGGCAGAAGGATTGCTGAGTTCAGGACCAGCCTGAACTACAAAGTGAGACCTTGTTTAAAAAAAAAAAAAAAGCTGAAACACCCGGTACAGTGATGCACATCTGTAGTCCCAGCACTTGGGAGGCTGAGGTAGGAGGATCACTGCTAGTGTGAGGCCAGCCTTGACTGCATAGAGTTCAGGGACAGCCTGAATTACATAGCAAGACCTTGTTTCAAAAAGTGAAAAAGAAGAACAAAGAATGGGACTGTATTGAAGAGATAGGGCAACATTCCCCCATCAGAACTGTTTGTCATTGCTACCATCATGGATATGTTGTGTAGTCAGGGTACATAGCATTATAATCACTGGATTATAGAGTTTTGGTTCAGAAATCATTTTTTCGCCCTTAAGCCCAAATCTGTAGCCAAATGACGAACGTATATTTCTTTCTTCTCATCTTTGTTTAGTATGTATGAAGGCCACCATTTCAGAAATGGTTCATCTCCCGTTTTGTTGTGTCCGAGACCTCCTGCCTGTTGGGTGAAACAGAGGGGCTGCCAGTGCCCACTGCGGGAGTGTGGCTTCCCATGTGCTGGTGACGGAGCACTGTCCCTCTGTCTGCTGGACACAGCGCCTCGTGCTCTCACGACGTTTAGGACCCCATGAAAATGTTTTACATCCTTTTAAAATCAGAGGAGTTAATTTGCATTTCAAACAATGGCTTTGATGTGTCCTATTAATATATTTACCTTTCTACTACTGGTTATGAAGAATTATAAAGTACAATTTTATAGACTTTTTGTGGGAAAGGACTCATGAAGGCAAAAAGATGTAAGGCCCATGGAGGAACGAATGCAGCCTCCGGCGTGTCGGGATGGAGGCAGGCCGGACGTGTGGTCTCCTACAGACTGGTGCTCTTCTCAACTGTTTTATCTCTGTTCATTGATTTATTGGTCTTTGATTGCTTTTAAGAACTGTGTTATGTGAAAAGGAGTTTCACACACACGGCAGAAGGCTGAGGTAAAGAGCATAAACCAGGAGCAAAGTGGATATGTTTTGCTTCTGTTTGCTTCCCTGGGCCAGGTCTACTTTGTCCCCAACCTGCTCATACTCACTTTCATTAGGGGCTATTATGGATACTTTGCTTTCAAAATTTCTTTATGGTCACTCTTACAATTTAGAATGATTTTTAAGAAATTATGGCCAAAATGTTTTGAGCATTGCCATATAATTACCTTATTTTTATTCTCTCTTTGGGAAATCATTTTAAAAATACACAAGGAAAAGATTTTAAAATAAGTCTCTTAGGGACATTAACTCAACCCCTCCTGTACCGGGGACAAATACCGGGGCAGCAGTCTCAAAGACAAGAACAAATACACGGTTGCCTTGGAGGAGGAAGTTAGTGGTTATTTTCAGGGAATGGGACTACTTTTTTGCTTTTTAAAAAATACCCTTCCTACTGATTTCTACTCTTTTTTATCTGTGTAATAAAGCAGAGGTTCTCTGTCCTGAAGACCTGTAGTCTCCGGCTGTTCTAGTTTGGAGTGGAAGGTTCATCAGAAAACAAGTTGGAAACTCGGGCAGGGCCAGCTGAGGAGGAGCCAGGCTACGCATGCGCGGGGTTGCCCCCCCCCCCCCCCGGCCCCCCCCCCCCCCCCCCGCGGACGTGCTGAACCAAAGTGGTGAGAGGCCCACGTTTCAGCCTCGACGCCTTAGACGTAATAAAATGTTAAAACATTTAAAATGAAATGTAGTTAGCGACACTTGATCTCTGATTAAACAAGTGACACATTCAAATTTATCTTTCCAAGCACCATGCCGTGTACCTTAACATATTTTTATACTTTTCAACCCAGCCTATTTAGCAGAAGACCTTTTTTTTTTTTTTTTTTAAGGTTTTTTGGGACAGGGTCTCGCTTTGTGGTTCAGGCTGGCCCTGAGCTCAGCCCCCAACTTACATCACAGCAATCCTCCTGCTTCTGCCTCCCGAGTGCTGGGATTACAGGCGTGAGCCACCACGCCCGGCACTGTGGTATGTGGTGCTGGTTGCTGCTGGGCGTGAGTCTCCACACCCAGTATTGTGTGTGGTTACCAGCGATCGAACTCGGGCCCTTGTGCTTTCAAGACACGCACCTGAACCACTGAGCTAAATCCCCGGCCGTAGCAGAAGACTTTTTGAAAAGTATCATTTTCATTGTTATCTCATATTTGCTAGTCTTGTTAATGATGTAACGTGTGGGAAATGCTTTTACAGTAGCAAAGTATTGTCTGGCGGAGTTCGTCTATCTGCTCAGTGTTACCTGCGGATTCTGTCGGCTGTCTGCTTGCTTTTCACATGCCCTTTGTCACCTTTCCTTGTCTTCTAGATAGGAATTTGTCAGGCAGGACTTGTAGCTTTAATTCAGAGATGGTGAAAATCAGAAATGACTGCATGTAAAATTGGAGAAAAATGTGAACTTACTTTTCACGATTCATAATTAGACTTCAGTTTTAGGGCAAACTTTCGATAAGCACGTCCAGCTCAGTTTTGCATTATTTTAAAATTCCATTTGTGGCCAAGGGTGTTTTCTGGACCTGCTGACGGTGCTGATTCATTAACTTCTTGTTTTCGAAGAGGGTTGCAGCCACCCTGGCCAGAGCTCACTTCTGCCTTTTCTGGTATAGCCGAGCCGGTTCCCTCCGCTCTCGCAGCCCCACTTGCGGTTCTGAGACACATTTCTTGTTCCGATGCCCTTACAGGAGTTCGTCAGTGTCTGGGTCCGAGACCCGCGGATTCAGAAGGAGGACTTCTGGCATTCTTACATCGACTATGAGATATGTATTCACGTAAGTATGCAGCTGGGGGGCAGAGGAAATTATAGAAACTTCTCGTAGCAGATATTTTATGGGATCTGTGATACAGTTAAAATCAAAAAGTTTTCCTAATTCAAAGAATTTAATTTGAATGATTACAGGACTAATGCTTGTATCTTAAATGAAGCAGTAAGATGGCTCCTTAAAGTTTAAAAATCACTGATCTGAAACCTTTATTGTACTTGTTTCATATTAAAATTTTATTATCTTGATGTGAAGATGTGAATACATCTAAAATTCATGCTTAAAGAGTATTTATTTATAACTTGCTAATGATATTTCCTTATGTTAAATATACTCGTGGATAATATAGTGCCTGGTAGGTCTAAAGTTTGAAAGAGTATAAAGTTCCTAGGAAAAGGGGTATAGAATATTTTAGATGTAGAATCAGCAAGTAGAAAATTAATATGCTTATTTATTGTGCTCTAGCCCAGAGTTTGGGTAATGGGGGGGTAAGCAAGTGGAGATGATATATTTTAGATTAAAATACTGTTGTAATCTTGCGAACAGTTTTTTGTGGCGCCTGGCTTTCTGTTGTCATCCTGAACAAGGGTCAGCAGACTCCTCCTGGACGGGGCTGGGCCGCACATACCTCCAGCCTCGTCTCTGTGGTAACAGGGGGTTCTGGTGAAGGGCTGAGCAGGATCCAGTCCCATAAAGCTGTGCAAAGACAGGGGGCAGGGTGGGTCCGGCCCATTGCCCTGTGGTTTATTGGCCCTTGATCTTAAAGACGGTCACTTCTCCTGTCTTATTTAATCTGGACTTCTCTTGGCAGCATAGCATCTGGCTCAGAATTTAAGCTACATATCGCACACCTGAGGTAAAATTTAGAAAATAAAATAAAAACTCAGAATTGATGTTTTTGGTGATGATGATGGCATGATAGGCCATTGCTGGGATATACTGTGTATTTTTATTTATTTATTTATTTTTTACTTGTAAGTTTCCTTCGGAACTTTGGTCTGTGTAGGATATGAAGAGCACCTAAAAATGAGTATATGAGATAAAGGGAAACACTGAAGTTGCCTTTTTAAAAAAATTTAGTTCTTTGAGGCAGGGTCTCACTTTGTAGTTCAGGCTGGCCCTGAGCTCACTACGTAGCCCAGGTGAGCCTGGAACTCTTGGCAATCCCCCTGAGTGCTGGGAGTGCAGGCGTGAGCCTCCATATTTCACACTGTGGTATGTTACCTGGGATCGAATTTGGGACCTTGCGCTTGCCAAGCAGATGCCAGAACTACTGAGCTAAACCCCAGCCTGAAGTTGCCTTTTAACTGCTCTTAAAAATTATAAATCTTATTGTCCACTGTATGAGAGGCTTGAGTTTTAATTATCCTTAAGAGATAATGAAAGCATAGATTTTTCTTCACTAATACATAGCATGACAAGAGTTCTGAAATTCCTTCTAGAGCCAGAGATGATAGGGCTGCACAGATGTTATCGGGTGCTGTCCCGGCCTTCCTCTGCAGGTGGCTAAGTTGACAGTGAACAAAGCTTGGGTTGGTGGTGCAGGAACAGATTCAGACGAACTTAGTGTCTCCACCTGGTCTGACCCTGAAGAGCTTCCAGCTATGGTGAGACGAGACCTGGGGCTCGTGCGTGTCCAGGTGTCAGTGTGCAGGGGATGAGCTGGAGCTCATACTGCCCTTGGGTGTTCAGATGTATTTCTCATGACTCATCCTTAAAAGCGGTATTCCTAAGTCATTGGGAGCTCCTGCCAGAGGTGTGGGGGCCAGGCTCCGCTCACTCCACATCCCCTCGGCTGCAGGGCTGAGGCTTTGGTGAGGCTCAGGCACGATCTCCCAGGACTGCTGAATATAAACACAGTTTTGGAGGCCAGCATCTTCCCCCGAGCGGACACTGGGATCGGTGTATGTGTTACAGACGTAGGGAACCCTTTTTCATCAGATGAGGCTCATGTTTGTCTCTCCTTTTTGTGCAGACTAACAGCATATGTTTCACAATGAAGACATCCTGTGTACGAAGAAGATACAGAGAATTCGTGTGGCTGAGACAGAGACTCCAGAGCAATGCCCTGCTGGTGTAAGTGACAGTCCTCAGGTGCACCGAGGAAACTTTTATTATGACTGTCAATATTCAGAGCAGATATGCATTAAAAATAAATACATTATAAAGGACTTTATAGGCTGTCTTCTTAATTTCAGTTAGTTTTGTGGCTGTTGCATCTGATTTTAATATTTGTCACTTGAATTTCACCAACTTTTTAGGGACATTGACCCTAAAAGACTCTAGAAATTTAAACCTGGGGTTTTCTTTGACTTAACTGATTTCAACACACCTTACATAATAGCTGTATAGTAATTATTATCATGCATAAATTGCCTTCACTTTGGTCACCTGAATTTGGTAATTAATTTTTTTTTTTTTTCACAAGGCAACTACCAGAGCTTCCGTCTAAAAATCTGTTTTTCAATATGAACAATCGCCAGCACGTTGATCAGCGTCGTCAAGGTTTGGAAGATTTTCTCAGAAAGTAAGTGGACAGAGATTGCATGACCAGTCCTGAGAGACCTGTGACCAGACCAAAGAGCAGGGTGCCAGCTGCAGGGGCTGTAGGGAGGATTTAACTGATTCTTGGAGCAGTCTTATCAGTGAAGCTCACATATGTATTTCCTGTATTAGAGCGCCACCTTGTGGCACACATCATATGGTACATATTTAAGACTGATTTTCTAGAAAACAATGAATTATTGAGTCGGGGGAAATATATGGTCTCTTAAGATGTAAAGCAGATATAGATTCTTTGGGAGTTCAAGTGACAGAAGTAAAATTTATTGGGAAACAAATGTGCCTTGTTAGACAAAGGTCCTTAAAAGCGTCTTCATTTACAGCATTTAGGATCGACAGACAGAAATCATTTTTACAATAGACTGCTTATAATACCCTTCTGGGCTCCTGCAAATGAAAGGCTTAATGTGTGGCAAGGAGCGTCAGTCTGTGGCATCTGAAGAGACTCAATGGCTTAACTCTGCATGGCTCAGTGGTGGGGGGTGTCCTGTTAGGCCGCGCTTGCTGCACACTGACCCGGAGGCCTGGCTACTGAGGTTCAAATCCCCCCTGGCTTGGGACTCAGGCAAGTCTTTTACAGAACTCTTCCATGCCGGTAACATGAGGTAATCATGGGACCTGCCTTCTAAGGTGACTGAGAGGATTCGATGGGCTGACGAATACGAAGCACTTAGGCAGTATAATGTGTCTGGCACACAGCGTCTGTGCTGGGCGTTATTTTTTATTCTTGTTGTGCTGCGGACCATGCTGGGCAATTACTCCACCACTGAGCCTCACCCAACCCTGCCCCGTCCTTATTTGAATACACCTAGACAGGAAACAGCGTTGTTTATTTTTCTAACTTCTTATTCTATCAATATGCATATAGGCCAAGTCATAGGACTGCTAGTTAGTAGCAGGACCCAGACTCCTGAGCATTCATTTTTTTTCTAGTGGCTCAAGATCAGAAATCATCTCCTTTCAAGTTCACTAAATAGGACCCTAGAGCGAGCCTGGAATAATATACTGTCTTCTCCCCATATGGCTCACTCAGAAAGGCCTGGGAATTAAGTATGCCCATGAATATTAATATTTATTTCTATCACATTGACGTACTGCCTTTCCTTTAAAAGGGTCATAGAGACAGACAGAAAGAGTTGGGCTTATAAATTGAGGGAGGGCAAAGAAGGGGAGAGAAGCCAGAGGAATGAATATCAGAAGAGACCAGAGAGACGGATTAGTGGAGTCAAGTCTCCCAAAAATGTTACCGCGAGGTTCTTTTGGATGTTGTAACACGACAGAACAAAGAGCTGATCAAGGTTTCTCTGCCTTTGCCCTCTGGAGACAGCTCTGACCTTCATTGTTGTCACATGGGGCCAGGTGGTGGGTGGCTTCTCCCTTAGGATGTGACCCTGCAGTCCAAGTTTGTAGGGCAGCGCTCGCTCCGAGGCTGGGGTGGGGAGGGGCGAATCTCAGTCCCAGCCAGCGATGGGGAGGTGCTCATCTTCTGTAAAGATCCCCCTTGTTTGAGACGAAAAGACGGCATGTGGATGTGTGTCCCTCATTAGGTAAGACGCGGTGTATGTTCACCAGGAATCTCGTTTTGAACATAGCCTCTCCATCCGCAGCTGATCGACCGAAACGATGCCCTGTGGGAGGGTGTGGTTGTGCAGGTTGTCGAGCTCACTGCGTTGCTGGGCAGTTTGCAGCTGCATCTGATGGTGATGTCATACGGAGGGTGCCCTGAGTGGTGGCACGCGGACCTCTGCTCTAGATCTCCTCAAATCTTGGCTCTTGATTTTTTTTTTTTTTGTTATGCAGTCCTAGAAAAGTCACTTAATTCTTTCAAATCCCTTAATTGCTTTGACTTTACAGAGTAGGATAATACCTCCCAAATAGTGCTGAATCACCAGAGGGTTGTATTGGTCACATGATTGAACACCTGTGGTGACCTGCATTCAGCATACACTTGCTAAGGGAGCACTGAGGCCGGGCTGCGTACCAGGGGTATGAGGCCCACACAGAGTGAAACTTCCATTCTAACGGGGAACCGTTATGTACGTCTCGGGCTATGGCTGGAGTCATTATACTCAGAGCTGGATTATGACCTGGAAGCCAGCCAAGGAGTAGACACAGAGCTGTCCTGTGATGTTATTCCACAGTGTTACGGGAATATTTGTCTATGAATTAGTTTCATATTAAAAATGAAAGCTGGTACTTCTCTGTGACTTCAGCCTACAGGATGCAAGGAGTCTAATACCACCCAGTTGGTGTCAGACCTGACCTAACCTCTGAGATGCCTTTCTGTGGGCCTTGGAATCCAGTGTCTAGCTCGCCTGTTCTTTGTCCAGTTTCTGATAAGCAGTGGCTTCCGTGTCTGGGCCTCACCCTGCTTCCCCTCCCTAGCGGACTTAGGAAAACTGAATGTGCTACTTGCTTCGGCACCATGCTGGACCCCAGCTTGATGTCCTTTGAGGCACCAGTGATTACCCCGGGAATAGGGTCACCTTAGCGCATACCTTATTTAGAGAGAATCTCTAGGGATCATAGGATTAAAATGTCAGGTGTATTTGTTACAGACTTCAAGCACATATTTTTAAAATTTAGTTCTTTTGTAAGCTTTGAAGTTGTAAACCTGCAGCCCTGTGTATGTTTAGACTAGAGGAAAACAAAATGTCTCTTTGTATAAGTGTGTATTTATGCATAATGTAAAAATATTTTTTTCATTTTAAGGTCATTGTGAAATAATTCATATTAATAGCAAAGTACATATTCAGGATGATCTTCATCAAGAAGTTAGAAAAACTGTTTCACTCTGTGCCAAATAAGAAAATACCATTCATCAAATACTTGGTACATGTTTGGTATTTTTCATATTATATTTTAATATTTAATGGTCTCAGGAGTTAGGCATTTTCAAATTTTATATATAAGGAAATTATAGGAAAGTTGGAGGTACTGTATTAATTCCAGGAACTGGCAAGTTTATAATTAGAAGAATTATTTACTTCTAGCAAAATTAAGTCAGTATTATGGGCAGATTTTTCAAATATATTCATTTTTCTCAATTTTGACTGTTACCTTTTATATTCCTTTCTCTATAAATTGAAGGCTGCTTATAATAATTGTAGAACCAGAAAGTTTTGGACTAAGATTTTAAACTCTACTAGTGAGTTTTCAACTATGCATGATGGACTTGCTACTGATACTTTAGGTTTAACTGATACCTGGGGCTTTGCTTCTTCACTAAAGGCACCCTGTTAACTATCTTCATACTGCAACTTAGGCTGTTACATTGTTTTTGTATTTATTGGAATTTGGGTGTTTTATTTTGCTTTATAAAAGACTATCATTGAGGCACTAGAGCTAGTTTTATACACACACACACACACACACACACACACACACAATTTTTCAAAATAAGCGTCTGTGTTCAATAGAGGGCACCACAGCACAGACCATGAATATCTTCAATGAAGATTTGTAGGTTTTTACATTTAAATTTTTTTCTTATCATAAGAGGTAAAGGGGATGTTCTTTTTTTCTGTGTCACGCTGCTAGCCTTTGATGCTATGCAGATGCAGACAGATGTCATTATATTGGGTTTAGTAACCCAGGACACTTATAGTTAAGATTAAATGATTTCCTGTAGCCACATATGGTTCTTAACTGTGAATCACCATATAATACACATAGTAATATCACACTGAGGAAAGCCGGATTTCCCTCCGTGTCCAATTCAGGAAAAAAGTAGGTTTTGCTTTGTTTAAAGTTGTTATAGTAAAAGGAGTAACTGTTGTCTTATGTCATAAAATCTCTTTTCAGAAATTCCTTTAAAATTCTAAAGGCTGTTTTGGGTTCCTTTTATAAAGGCTTGAAAATCATACAGTTTTACCTATAGAGGCTTCTAACAATGACATTTTATTGACTCTTTTACAAAGTACTCTTTATATTAAGTTTGAAGTTGATTTTCTGCTATTAGATTTGTTTGTGGAAAATGTGGCACAAATATGACTAAGGGAAAAATAAGATTTAATATTGTGATGGCAGCAGTCACAATACTCAGACAGTACACCAGAAATGACCCTCCCGGTGTTACTAACACAAGCCAGACTGAAAACGCACTCCGAATTTTGCATTTTAAATTTTGCTCTTAAATATCTGATTAAAAAATTAAGAAGTAAAAATACATTTACAATTTTTAATTTAAAACTCATAGCCTTGAAGCATGTGGCATAGTTTAGCCAGCAAAACAGAAGAAATTCTAAAAAGCAAAACCACGCCTAGCACTTACATTGCTTTTGACCTTGGGGCCCGTGTGCGTGTTCAGGTATCTCTTGCCAACCTCCTCCCTCTTCACTGTTGTGAGGTGGGCGCGGTTCCCTCTTTTTACCTGTGTGTCCCCCAGGTGGCAGTATTAAACAGAAAAGAAAACACTGGGAAATAATGAGTGTAATGTACAGTAAAACTAGAAATTGAATTATAGCTCAAGAAAAAGGACAGTAGCCTTGAGGTCCCGATCGACCTGGGCTCTGCTGAGTTTTGTTTTCTGTACCCATGTGTTAGGTTACTCGCAAGTTAATAACAGTGTGTGAGCAGTTCAAGGCGCTGTAGAATTGCTTTAGACATGAAATAAAGCTAAAATGAATTTGTGTCCAATATCATTGGCATTAGTGCTCATTATTTTTGCGGTGTAATGCCTCAAACCATCTAAAATCAATTTTAAAGATTATCCATTATTTCATAAAGAAAATAAAACACATTTCCAACAGAAACAAAGCAGTGAGTATAATCCTATGAGCAGCTCCTTGTCCCAGGGCTGGCAGAAAACTACCGACAGGAGGCTACGGGACACGCCGAGCTTGGACTGCACAGCTGGTCCGAGTTCATAGTAGCAGGTTGTTGCCACATAACTCTTTCCTTAATTTGAAGTATTTAAAACAAGAATGGTAAACATTTATAAGTGCAGAAAATAAATCTCGAAGAGTTGTAAAATGGATTTACTACTTGGCGACTTGTACTCCCTAAGTTAATCTTAATCACGTGACACGGGCATCTGCTAGGAGAACCCAGGCCAAGGACACACAGAGAGCAAATATTTAGCTTCTTTGCTTGAGATTTTCTCTTTCAGAAAGCACAAAGGTTTTCCTTCTGGTAGACCAGTAAGAATATTTCCTAAAACTACATTTATAAGCCTATCACAAAGGGGCTGGCTGGGTTTTAGTTTTGAGATATGTGTTTGCAGACATTTGTCTTCTTGAGGAAATAATTGTTTTATTTTGAAGAAAAGATTTGGTATTCTAATGACTTTGGAGGTTAACTAAATTTATAAATAGCCACAAGTGATTTTTCTAATTACTTGTTTAAACATACAAAATATAATAAGGCAAAATTAACTTGCTGTGAAAACATTATCTGTTTTTCATAGGTCTCTATATGAAAAATCCCATGTCAGACAAAATTATACTTGGGCTCTAGTACTAGTTTTGTCTCCTACATCTGGTTTTAGTATCTTCTGTTATATCTATCTAAGATAGATATAATTATTGAACTATTAATTGAGAATAAATTACTACATGCCAAAATCTGTGCTAAAAAGATAAAACTAGTCTTACTTAAGTTTAACTTTAACTTGCTTTCCTATCCTAACATAGGGATTTTAGGCAAACACTTTCACTGGTTATATGAATTGGAGCATATGTAGACTTTGCTACAGGGTATTTTTTAATCCTCCATGTGGTTCTGGCACATTAGTTCAATTTTTTATTCTCTTTTAATCTTTTGTGAACTTTAATCTTTCATGTGAGATGACCAGGGTGTATTTATCATAATTTTTTTTTTTTCATTACCAGGGATCAAACTCAGGACTTTGGATTTGTGAGGTGG
Organism: Petromus typicus; assembly: GCA_004026965.1. Taxonomy (NCBI): domain Eukaryota; kingdom Metazoa; phylum Chordata; class Mammalia; order Rodentia; family Petromuridae; genus Petromus; species Petromus typicus. The sequence goes on along the minus strand of PVIR01011079.1, from coordinate 31,196 downwards.
GCATGGTGCCACTGAATTATATCTCCAGCCCTGCAAAATTATTATATTTTAATTATATATGGTAAAATTGTCTGTGGCCATTTTTATTTAGCTGCTCAATCTGACAATCCAGATACAGTACTGCTAAAGATTCGAATTTCTAGTCAACTTTAGATTTTTTAAAAAGCCACCTCTCAGATGAGCCCCTGGTAAACGAGGACTTATATACACAAAGATACTTGTAACATTTGTAAATGTAAAACACACTAAAAAATATATTGAGTTTTTCATATAATTTTTAATAGTAGTTGAAAGTTTTGATGTTCCATGACAGCCTGTCTAATAAAGATCACCGAATTGACAGGCTGTTGGCAGTAAATTTTTTTAAATAGAATAAATTTCTGTGACTGTATAAGCAAAATATTCCCGTAATTAATCCACATGGTCATAGCAGATGGTTAAATTGAAGAAATATCCTTAAAGTTATTCTTTCAGCAGATGTTCTTAACTATTAGCTTCGTGTTTTTACTCACCTAAATTTCTAAATAATTGAATAAAAGTTCACATATGTTTCCTCCCTTTAATGGGCAGAGCACGCAGTGGATGCGAAGTTGAGCGCAGCAGAAAAATGACTTGAGCGGCACCTTCTCAGGTTAGCCCATTCGCTGGCCACCCGCTCACCGACTGCTCTCCTGTCTTTCTGGCACCTAGAGTCCTCCAGAACGCACTCTTGCTCTCAGACAGCAGCCTTCACCTCTTCCTGCAGAGCCATCTGAGCTCCGAGGACATCGAGGCGTGCGTTTCCGGGCAGACCAAGTACTCAGTGGAAGAAGCCATTCACAAGTTCGCCTTAATGAACAGACGCTTCCCTGAGGAAGAGGAAGAAGGAAAGAAAGAAAACGATGTAGATTATGATTCAGAAAGGTACTTCCTCATACTTTGGCTTAATGTGTACGTATTTATGTGACACACAGTGCACATACGCATGTGTATAGATAATACGCATACTTTGCTTTTTTGTTGATGTAATACTAAGATAATGAAAAAATTAATTGACTGAGATTTTATTGAGCTGTGACAGCTCATCATAGTAGTCTTCACACACACCTCCACACTGAATTAATGAATGCAGTAGAAATTCAATTATCTGCATTCTGATTATGTGACTTTCATTTAGTCAGACTTGAATTATTCGCGTTTAAATTATCTAGCTAAAAAAATATCCAACTGCACTCCAAATGGCTAATTAAAAGTCCAAATTTCCTGTCTCTCTTTGTGACTGGAGATAATTAAAGTTCTCCTCTGTTACTCAGGCTTTGAGTGTGTTGTGAAAACCAATTTCCTCTTTTTATTATTTCCCCCCTCTCTTCTTTTCCAGTTCATCCTCTGGGCTTGGACACAGTAGTGATGACAGCAGTTCACATGGAAGCAAAACAAGTACAGCTCCGCAGGAACCTTGAAAAATCATTCTAATGTTACTATATTAGGAGTACAAATTGTGTCCAGTCATAGAGCAGAAAGCTTGCTGATAATATATTCTACCTAAAGCTCACTGTCATGATACTGCGTATTTAAATTGTTAAAGATGGTGGTTTGTTGATTAGTGATACGTATTTTTATGTTGTCTGATTTTTAGCCAAGCTTCTGTACAAAGCTGAAAGCCTGTGAATGCCATACTTTCCTTTACTGCCAAATATTATTGGTAAATAAGAGCCTGCCTTCCAATGAAATGATTTATATGTTAAAAAAAAAAAAAAAAAACCTAGCTGGTTTTATTGAGTTTTAAAGGATAGTATACAAGTGGTATTTAAAACCCAGCCGGAGCATTCCTTGTGTATCAAGGGGCAGTTACCAGAACCCAGCGTGTGGGATGTTGGCCACCGACGAGGAACAGCGGGCCAGGCTGCTCAGATATGTGGCGGCTATTTTGTAGCTATCCTTCCTGCACTGGCAAAACACTGTGCTTCTGAGTGTCTGCCTGAAATATTTAAGAGTAATTAATCTTTACAGTATTCTATTTCACATGCTGAAGGAAAAATGTATCTTAGAAATAGAGATGTATTAAGATAACGTTTACACCTTAGAAGAAACAGTGTTAGTTATTTAATTGTATCTGCAGTATGTACATTCAGAAATGCATTTTTGTTGTCTAAAATCAGTTTAAACAAATTGTTTCTAGAACAAATCATTTGTTTTCATTATTATTGTGTCATTAGAATTACAGATTAATGATTTATTTTCTGACCAAAAGTGTAATTTCTTATCACTATGTAACTTTCATTATCAGTGATGGTTTCTTACTAAAGTCAGAAGGGTCTTATAAAATTACTAAATTTAATTTTACCAGTAAATATCCCCATAATTTTGAAAAGGATGTCAATTTGCCACTTTCAGAGTTCATTATTCATTTTTGTTTTTTTTTTTAGGTTTTTTGAGACAGGGTCTCGCTTTGTGGTTTAGGCTGGCCCTGAGCTCAGCCTCAAACTCACATCACAATCCTCCTGCCTCTGCCTCCCGAGTGCTGGGATTACAGGCGTGAGCCACCACGCCCGGCACTGTGGTATGTGGTACTGGTTGCTGCTGGGTGTGGGTTGGGGTTACCGGGGAATCGAACCCGGGCCCTTGCGCTTGCAAGACAGGTGCCAGAACCACAGAGCTAACTCCCCGGCCCTCATTATTCATTTTTAAAAAGGCTTTTCTTTTTGGGCATCTACCTGAAGGTTGTTATTTTAATAAAATGTCTGTATGTGGCCCAAAGATTAAAATGTCTTAGATAAACTACTTTGAACTTCAAATTTCAGACGAGGCAGCATTTTTGTGAGATAATGATACAAGTTTCTTCCTGACTGAATGGTGGGAAGTATCTCTGTGAATTTCACGGGAAGATATTTGCACACAACTGGGATAACTTGTTGCTTTAATACTACCTAGTCCAAAGCGATGGGGCCAAGGGCTACTACAAAAGGTAGATTTTTTTATTTTAACTGAGAGTATAGTTAAAAGTCATTATCTTATGAAAAAGTATTCAAAATGGTTTTTTTCAAAGAAAAGAGCCAACAAAAATTAGATTAAGAATGATTTAATTTCTTCCTTTGATCTAAAACATTGTTAAATTTTTGCAACAATTTGATTTAATGTCCTTGTATTCTATTATTTTATCATCTAAGACTGATTTAATGCAGGAAAAAAATAAGCCAATTTAGCAATTATTTTGGTAACACATCAAATTGCTGAGGTGTCACAGCAAACTAGCTCACAGACCAGATCAGAAGTTCCACTGTCTGCCTCACTGCCCTGAGAAGCGTATGCTGTGCCACCACCTGTCATATTATTTTTCAGTGATGTAACGGCCACCCAATTAAGTAATGCCTCATATTCGGGATGTAAACATATCGTGCTCATTGTTTTCACATTAAACAAGTATAGCATCAACTTGGCTGATCGTTTATTTTATGTAAAATATTTCTTTTGACTTAAACATAAATTCAGTGGGTTTTAAAATTATTGGTAAGTTTTTAATGAATAACTTTGGTAAAACTTTTTAATATTCACTTCAGTTGTACAGTTACCCTGTTCGGCTGTTCTGATATCTAGGCACTGGCGTTTTAAAGCTGATTCTCGCAGCCGAGATATTTAGATGAACTTTAGCTCTCAATGGTTGCTTTGTCTCTTATTTTTCTCTGACATAATTTTAAAAGCTTTCTTTTGGAAGAGAAAATAATTATGTACCTAAATTGAAGAGCTATTTAACACTATTTTAAATGTGACTTAAATTCACAGAATTGGAATCGTGGCTGCTATCTAATTTATGTACTTTCCAATTGTACTGTCCTGAAGGGTCAGGCTTCCCTATAAAACCAGCCTCCATGTTTTGTTTTGCCTTTGTATGTAACCAAGGGATCCACAATGAAAGCCAATAACCTGTTACTTAAGGCTTTTTTAAAAGTCTCACTTGGAAGAGAGTGATTTAATTCTAGTTAAAACTTCGAGTTTTAAAAATCATGAGGGAAAGCTACAAATGTTTGTCTGTAAGCAGCTAGTGTTCCTTTAGGTACTAAATATCTTGCCAGAGGTTTTCAAACCTAATTCATATTTTATGGAGTCATTCTAGACAACAAGTGGTATGCATAAAATAAAATTTTCTATATCACAATTAAGAATTTAAGCAAATTCATTCATCTAGTCTCAGTTACCATTACATGCAATGACTGGATATTGTTTTGAATTCATTTATATTTTTTAATATTTGGTACTTTAGTACTTGAGCTACTGTGGTAAATAGTTTTCAGTATTTACATCATGAAGGAAGACTTTTTTTTCATAAAAGGTCTGTCAAGGGGAAAGACAAAAATAAAAGCTTATTCTGTTTGCAGTCTCCCTCTTAATATTTAAATTAGTTTCTGATGAATATAATGCAGCATCTTCTCGACAGAGGAAACAACTTATTTCAACACAGTTTTGTTTTTGTTTTGGAATAGAGCTTTTTGTTATATATAAACACTTTCTTACCTAAAGCTCACATTTTCAAACCAAAAATGCTGTCTGGAATTAGAATTGCAATTCTACATTCAAACCATCGATATAATTTTCTTTGTAAATAAAGATCATAAGAAACTAACACATGTTAAAGAGTGGAGTTGAAAAAATTTAGAAGGATGTAAATAAATAATTTCTTTACAATTTGGTATATTTACAAAGGATTCTGGCTCTGTTCCTTGCCATATACATCTTACAAACGAGTCACCATTGTCCCTTTAAGTCAGACACAATTGCTCTTCACTCGTGCTGGAAACTTTTCTAGATCTTGTTATGAACCGTGCATTGGACATTCGTTTTAGCTGCGCGAATTCTGGCAGTTAATGACCTTTTCTCTTCTAAAATTTCAGAGACTTCTTTTCAAAAGATAAATCATAAAAGACCAAAAAAAACCCCCCAAAACCTACAATTTTTTGCTGAAGTTTAACTCTGGTGAAAGACAAGAGGCAAATATTTTATGTTAAAGAGTAAAATACCCTTTCTCCCTCGACGAGAAGTGTCGATTCATCCAAAACCCCACACCGGTTGTCTTTGCTGCGAGAGGCACAGCACGGGCATAACTTGTGGATGTGTTTTTGCTAGTTTCTTACCTCTGGGCCTTCTTTATAGCTCTGCCCCCCACCCCGCCGGCGGCACTCCCGCCGCGGCACCCTCGGCCGCCCGTTGGCTGCGGCGCCCCGCGGCTCGCGCACGCGCCCCCGCGCCGGCGTCCCGCACACGCGCGTTCTCGCCGCCTCCCGCCGCAGGCGGCGACTGGGTGGCAGGTAGCGAGCCAGCCGGCCGCCGGCCGGTAACCCATGGCAACCACCCTGGTAACCCATAGCAACTGGGCTCCAAAGAGGGCAGCAGAAAAAAACCGGGTGGAGGGGGCGGCGGGCGGTGAGTGGGAACAACAACCACAAAAAGACAGCGATTTACAGCCGGACCTGCGGCTTCCCAGCCCCACCTGTTCCAACGTGGGCGCCGCGGGCCCTTCCCGCGTCAACTCGGGATGGGGGGGCAGTAATCAGAGAAATAAAATAATACTACACAGGCCTCAGGGGCGGTGGGGAGGGGGCCAGCGCGGCCGCCGCGGGCCCCGCGGTCTCTGTCGCCCGAGGCCCCGGGTGGAGCGCGCGGCGCCAGCGGCGGGTCCAGGTCCCGGCCCGGCCTTTGTTCAGCGGGAGCCGCGGCGCCGCCAGCCCGGGGCGCGGCCGAGACCCGGGGTCGCGCAAGACCCCGCGCCGCACGCGGCCGCCGCACGCGCAGCCCTCGGCCCGTACGGGGCACGGCCTCGCGCTAACCCGACCCTCCCGGCCCGAGAGGAGCGGGTGTGGCGCGGGGGCGGGTCGGGCTGCCCGGGAGGAAGCGCGGGGCTTCGGGCCCAGAAACGGCCGGCGTGAGGGCGGGGTGAGTGTGTGTGCGCGGCGGGACCGGGAGGCGCGTCCCCGCACCGCCAGGCTGAGCTCGGAGCCCCGCCGGCTAGCGCCGCGGCCGGCCCGCGACTCCGGGCGCCAGGCCGCCGGCGGACAGAGGGGGGCGCTGCGGGCCGAGCGGCCGCGGCCGGCGGCCTGGAGGTGCTCAGATCCCCCCGGGAAGAGGGAAAGAGCCGCTGCCCGCAGGGTGTCGGGCTGCTCCGAGCCTCACCTGCTTGCTCGTGGTTCGCGGAACCTCGGGTCCGCCTAAGGCGAGTGGGTACTGGATTCTTAGGTACAGACGCCTGTGAACAAAAGTCTCCAAAGAAATTTAGTGCAACGAAAATAGATTGGAACCCAACTGGCTTTGATGCCAAGAGCGTTTTGATGTTTTGACGAAGAAAGAAATCTGGCCCGCTGTGAACTAGTTACATGTTCAAATAGCAGGGCCAGGAACATCCCTTTAAAAGGCAAGACCTACAAAATATCTTGTAATGCACACATGTATTCAGTATCCCATCCCCTTCACATGATTAGATCGACAACGGTTTTTATATGTAATATTTTTACCGCCAGACAAAGGTAGTGGGCTCTATCGAGTTCTGTTTTAATCCTTTCATAGAGACAAGCTTCATCTGCTGCAGATCTTAGGGAAACCTATTTTATTTTCACAAATATGCACGTTCTGGGTTCCTCCGCTGCGTACATAGCATCAGGTACAGAAGAGTTTGTAAACTTAGGGCGAAAACACAGGTACCTTCCTGCTGTGGGCTTCATGTCGCACAGTTCCAGCCCTCTGTACAGCGGTGTACTGGGAGCGTGTGCTTTCATTTCTTTCTTTCTTTCTTTTTTTTTTTTTTTTAACAAAAGCAATTACAGAAAAGTGCAAATTTAACGTGTGACATTTAACATTTTGCCGTGGCAGTCAGCCTCCACTTAAATGGGGCCTTTCTGTGGAACAACAGGAGCCAAAAGGCCTTGTGTCACAGAGTAATGTAAGACACAATCTGAGCTGCAAACGCACAATGAATCGGGAAGGATTTATGTAATTAATTGACCAGTCTTAACCTGTTATCGTGATGTAAGGAATTTGGAACTCATTAATTTGGGCTCTGACAGATTTCATATTAGAGCTGGCAAATATGGATTGAGCCTCTTATTCTTGTAGCAGCTGGAATTTCCATGACAGTCAGGATTAGTGAAGAAGACCTATTGCTGGAGTCAAACTGCTTCTTTGTAATCAGTAGCCCTGCTCTGCATTAAAGGAATAATAAAAAAAAAGGAAAGTGCATATTACCTGGCAGAGGAAATGGAAAAAGCCATGTTCACCGCACTGGTATGTGTGTTGAGTGCAAACATTTAAAGTTGAATGAAATTATTCATTTCAATCATAAAGTTAGGAGATTTCTTAAGCTCTCGGGGAAGAGCAACTAGACTTTCAGGGTTGATTTCCTATTGTCTAAATTCAAAACGAATTAAAAGATGGAGGCTTGGAATCGCTTGGATGTGCACAGAGAGACCAGGAAGAAGGAAATGAAAGTCTGAGGAGACGCAAACAGCATTTCTTGTAATGTCTTCACCGGCAGTGAGCCTGCAGCTAGGACTCGCTTTCTCTGGAGCCACTTCCTGCCTCTTGCTCACATACTTAGTGAACCTCATGAAACCCAGAACGCACACAGCGAGCATTTAGCTGATAATCTAATCTGTGTCCTCTTCATATTGCGTACTGTTTAATGAATCGCCCATTTGCAGATGTCACGTTTCTTCTTTGAGATTTTAAGAAAACCCAGTTAAAAACTTAACTTTCATTGTCCCCCTCTTGACAATCAGAAAATCACTAGGTTAAAAAAAGGGCTCCGAGATTAAATGAAACAATCTTCTTTCTTTGTTTACAATAGGTCTCCCTTATTGCTATGCTGTGTGATAAGGTTAATACAACAACTGCCATAAGAATCATTAATACAGGAAGATAAGGACAGTTGCATGTTTAAAACATTTGCAAGGTATCATTTGCCTCCTTCTGCTGATAAGGACTCTGGTGATAAACACAGAGCTAGGCAAGAACGTTTAACTTTTTAGAACCCAACTATCTTTGCCTAACTATGTTGTTACACCTACATACTCTTCAAAGTTAGGTGGTGAGTCCTCTTGAAATATATTTTTTAGTTTGCTTATTATCTTTAAAATATTTCCAGTTAAACATAACTTACATTTTCATGTAACAACTATTGTTATAAATCTTTTCAGAAACAGAAAGATTTCCCCCCCTGCTTATTTGTGGTCTTGAGTCCATCCATATTCCAGCGTAAAAAATTTTCTTTTTAGCCAGTGATAATGAGATTTGATCTATCAAGGAAGGTCTTGCTACAGAGATATTTGTTTGCGATTGTCTTGTTAACGTGTGATTTCTTCAGCTTTGTTTCCATTTAAATGAATGTATAAAGATAAACACTAGAATTTGCATCAATATATTAATGTTATCCTTCACATTGAGAGCAAAAGAGTGCTGGTAGTTATTATTGGTATTATTATTTCAGTGGAATGGCAATGAAGATAAACAGTTGATATCAGCTAGGCTGGGATAACTACTATAAACCATGACAAGGGCGATTAATAGTGTATATAACACTCCAAGTTTGTATACACAATCTCAGCTCTCACCTAGGGATTGCTTTGTATTTTTTTAAAGAGTGATTTGTATGTTGGCAATTGGCAAGGTTATCAATTATTGCGTTGTGTATACTGTTTAAATATCAGAGGTATGGAATATATCTATTGGAGAAGTTTTATTTGCCAGGGTATTGATCTAGAAGGAAGTTTGGCAAATTAGATTCTGGCTCTTCTGCTGGCTTGTACTCCAAGGCAACTCCTGAGCCCTTTGAACCCAAGTTTCCTCATTGGTGCAATGTGAAGACTGATACAGAACATCCTACACGTGTTCCCTAGAGAACCAGTTCTGAAGGGGGTGAATGTGGTACTAAAAATGGGAAGGGTTTTTAAAACTGAATGGAAGCGTGCCCGGCCCATTGCATTTCAGATATGTTGGGTCAAGCTGTGTTTCGCAGGACTTCTCAGTGCCTTTTGTATGTCACTCTTTCCTGTCAATGTGTGTGTGTGGATGTGTGTTGAGGATGGGGCGGGGACTGTATGCAGTTCTCTTAAACTGATTTGAAGAAGAGAATTGATACTTGTGTGATTCCTTTGAAACTGTCATACTTGAGATTCCTTCTGATAATGACTGAGGGGCGCTTGCCTTCACGCTGGGTGTTCTCGAAGCCAGAGTTGGAGGAACAAGTGGGCGTCACCAGATGAGGACGACTCGCTCTCAGAGGCCTGGTTCTATAGAAGCAGGGCAGATGGTATTAAGTTTAAAGCTCAGTTTCACTGCTTACAAAATGAGTGACCTGACCCAAGCCACACAGCCTTTTGGATTCCAGTCTTCACGCACAGTTTGAAATTAAGACTGCAGGTGGGAATGCTGTGCACTCCTTGTGCGTGGAAAAGCCTTCTCCCTGCCCTCCCGAGGCCCCTTGCTAGGCACGTTGCTACTCGTTATTCAGGGCTCTGGTTAAATGGCCCTGTGCTCTTGACACCTGCTCTGGGCCCTGTCTCAGTGTCTCCATGGCTCAGCCCGCCTCCCACCCCACAGCACTCCTAGCCCTGCTCCTGCAGCTCAGCTCAGCCGCTGTTCTCTCCTCAGGCAGCGGCCTCTGGAGGCTGAGCTCTGCCTTTCATCTCCCTGCACCATGCAGAGTCGAGTACAGAGCAGTCTGGAGTCTCTGAGGAATTAACAGCCTGTGGTCAGCAGACCCTTCTTAAAGCTCTTTCCTATGGCACAAGTAGCTGGTTAGGAGGAGCTGGAGCTTGGTGACAGGTGATTCATAGACGCCTCCTTGAACATAGGAAGCCTCAGTCTCCCTGTCCTGATGTTCCTGTTTCTGAGCGACAGTGCCTCATTTCTCGTTTCTCCTCAGCACTGAAATGCCTATGTCCTTGTCCATCCACAAGGTCTATGAGACAGTCAAAAATACCTTGGTGTGGTAGCACACACCTGTCATCTTGGTTCCTGGGAGGTTGTGGTGGGAGAAGTGGAAGTTCGAAGCCAGCCTGGACAACTGAGTGATTTAGTGAGACCTTGTCTCAAAGTAAAAAGGAGGAGGGTTCTGGGGATGTAGCTCAGGGCAAGAACTTGGGGTTTACTTCTCAGTACCGTTCAAACAAATAGACAAACTAACAATTTCACTTGGAACTCCTCTCCCCAGTCATAGAGACTATTCATGAAATATTTTGGTAAATTGTTTCTTTCAGTGAACTTGTTCCTGATCAGACACTGTGTCTAGTGTGGCAGTGTATGGCATGGGGGCAGAATTCTTTGCATGGTTGATGAGGAAGTTAAAGTATCTGAATGGCTGTCACCTCTTAATCAAACAGACAGGTCAGTGCTTTTTGTACATGTCCGCTGCTGTATCAGAGAACTTCAGACAAGGCTGAAGTCAGGCTGACTTTTGAAAAGTAATTTCAAGCTTTACTAAGGTCTCCTGAAAATATTAACAAGTATGATTTTAACTCTGTAAAACTTCTTAAAAGCTGCTATCCTCCCCCTCAGCAAGCACACAGACACACAGACACACACACAGACACACACACCACACAGACAGACACACACACCACACAGACACACACACACACAGACACACACACACACAGACACACACACACACACACACACACACACACACACACACACACTATTCATTACTTTCTTTTCAGACTCCAAACTCCAAAACTCCAAACTCCAAAAGTTTCTTTCCAAACTTACAAACTCAGACCAGAGTGGCTTTTGTCTTTCTCATCATTTTTAATTCACTGATTTTATCTTTTTTCTCTCTCTTTACTTCCTGTTTTCTTCCCTCCATCCCTCATTCTTTTTGTCTCTCTTCTCAACAAGGTCTTCCTACAAAGCCCAGGCCGGCCGCAAACTTACGTCGCTTCAGTCTCCAAAGCTCTGTGGGGCTATTTCCCTCTCTTCCCTCACAGCTTTCAGTATTGGGTGACACGACGGCCTCCCCTCCTCTTCAGATTCCAACTTGTGCAGCCAGCCCAGAAACTGGTCTGGCAAAGAGAATTGTCCTGAGGAGCAAGGTACTGAGAAGGGGGGCGCGCGGTGTGGGTGGAGGTCAGGGGCTGCCAGCAGTCCCGGATGTGGTGAAGAGTAGAGCCTGCATTCCTCCCCATAGACAGGGCTTCCTGAAGCTCCTAGTCCTGTTTAGGTTCAGTTAATAGTGCACACTATCGTGCATCCTACTTTTATTTATTTTTTGAAAGTCTACCTTCCAAGTTCATCCCCTGACTTTCAACAGACGATACCCAAGGGCTGGGGATTTAGCTCAAGTTGTATCATTGCGCCTGCCTTGGAAGCACAAGGGCCTCAGTTTGATCCTTGGTGCTGTAAAGAAAAAAATTACCAAGAAACATTAACTAAAGGCCACTATATGAGAATCGGCTTTATTTCTAAGGACCTCTAGACAGTCTATATATAATCTTCTTTGACAATCTATAACAAGAATACAGCAAGTCCTTTCGGAAAACTTTTCCATATCCACATGTCCCATGCTTCATGTTACACAGGAAGACCCTTTAGGCCTCAGGGAAAAGAGCTTGGCGAGAGGCTCTCAGAGAGGGAGGACCATGGTGCCTTCTAAGCTCAGCAAAATATGCAAGTCCTGGACGTGCCACTGAACTGTCCCAGAGTTGGAGGGAGGAAGCCAAACATACCTGCAGGTCAGAGTGAACTACAAGATGGCTTATACTGCAGCTAGATTTTATATTTCTTGAAAAAAATTTCTCCTTAGCTTCTTACTTTGTAGTTTAAATGTTTTCAGTCTTACTATGTCATCTTAAGTTTTAGTACGGTAACTTATACTGTTTTCTGACTCAAAAGTTGGTCTATACCATTTTAAATAATTGCTCTCCAAACTCAGATATGACCTTGGTGTAAGGTTTTTGACAGTAAGCTGTATGATGAAAAATTTAAGATTGTTTTAGTGGAGTCTAGATTATTTGTGGAGCTTGATGTTCAGCTTGAACTCCGCAACAAAAATGTAACCATAATGGACATTTATTGAGTTCTCACACTGTGCCTCCCAGTAAGAGAATCAGAAAAGACACAAAGAGTTGGTGAAAGCAGCAGAGATTATATTGTCTGAACAACTAAGGGTGACTGTTGCAAAATAGAAAGGAAATATGTAAGGAGGTAGAGTTGCCTGGAAAACACTGAGGCTGGAGCACAGTCCCCCCAGTTGCAATGGCTCCGAGGGGGGAAATCATTCTCAGGTAACTCCCTAAGGCAGGTGGGCAAGGCCGGCTGTGGGAAATCTTCCAGGTCCGAGGCTGGTGGAATGGCTCTGCCACTGGCAATGTGTACTTTTTAAGATAGATGCTCAGCTTCCTGTCTCTCTACCAATAAGAAGGAGAAAAGGATCCTAACTGACACAAGCACCTCGTATTTCCCAAAGAAGTTAGAGATGAGCAGGAATTGTAAGGACAGCGCAGTGTCACACATCCCCGTCTCTCAGTCTGCCTGTCACACAGCCTCACAGGTGTCTTCATGAGGTAGGACAAGTATCCTTGATGTCCTCCACAGATGCCCTCCTTCTTTACAGTATTATTTTAATTCTACCTCCAGACATCTGTAAGCATAAGACCTGGAAGCTGTACATATCACTTGGTATGAGCTGTCAGCCACATCTAGCTATAAGCAAGGCTGGACAGCCATGTTCCCAGGAAGGAAAGAGTGCCACCCATGAGGGGAGAGGCTTGAAAAGGGCTCCACAGGTGGAAATTAAATTGTTCAAGGAAGGATCAAGGGCATTTCTGTGCTGTAGTAAGTCCAAGCACGGACATCATGTGGAGAGCTCTGGAGCAGCTACAGTGAGAGTGTCCCTTGCACTTTCAGCAAATGCAACATTTGTGAACAGTAGAGTGAAATTTTGCAGACAGATATTGATACCCAAGACTACTACATTTGCAGTGGAATCTCTTAGGGAATGTGGTGCAGTATGATGGTGTTTTTTTTTTTTGTCATCTGCTCCTGGGTAAGTTATAAACAAAGTGAGTTGGCTTATAACACTGAGATGAGGAAGCCCGAGGCCAGGGGCCATGTCTTTGAGGATCTTCTTGCTGCAAAACAATAAGGGAGAAGGGCAAGTGAGCAACCATGAGTCAGAAACTGAACCGTGCTCATCCTCTTATCAGGAGCTTGCTTCTCATTAACTCACTCCCACGGGTGAGCTAACTCTTCCCATGATAACAGCTGTAATCCATTCACGAGGCTGGTGCTCTCATGCATGATTCACTTCTTAAAGGCCCCAACTCTTAATACTGTGAGAGTCGCAACTGAATCCAAAAGAAGTTTTGGAAGAGATGTTCCAACCACGGCAGTTGTGGTGGTAGAAGTTCAGAGCCAATGGGAAAGTTTGAATTCCAGATTTCCTACTTGCTAGTTATATAATTTTGAGTAAACCTCCGACCTTTTGAGCCTCAGGTTCTTTATTTGTAATATAGACATAACTGTCCTCATCTCTAAGCATCATTTTGAGGGTACACTGAATTATACTGTGTGAAAGCCGTATAGGTGTGTATCACTTACTGCTATTACTGATTTTCATTGAATAGAATAAATACTCAAGAGTTAAGGAAGTCATGGAACTTTCTATCACCATTATTATGTAGAAGAATTGATTTCAAGATAAAACAAAATACATGATGATTCTTGTTGTTTTCAATCACCATGCATATTCATTGAAAAGTGAGCACTTTGTATTTATGAGTTCCACTTGGGGCATTTTCTTTACCATGCTTGTTTCTAGTTTTTCATACGCCTTCTTGCCCAGGCTATTTATGCAAATGCACAGCCCTCAAAGACAAGAGAACATTTCAGTTCTGTCAGTTGGGCTCAAGAGCTACTTGCAGTCATTCCCTCCCCCAACCCTCCACCTCTCACAAAACATCTTGTTTTTCACTCTGTGTAGCCAAGAGATTGCATTATTTCCTGTCTTTCTGGAAAATCCCTGATTTTATTTATATACTTGGTCTTTGATGTCGTACACTTTGAGTTAGATTGCTGAAAAATTCAACATTTTCTGAATATTATCCTCCAAAACTACAACTGTGTTTGGCAGCTGGAGGGATGAATAGGCTTCCATGTTGCCTGGTTATAGACAAGGAGATGCTGGCAGAAATTTGCAAGCATTTGCATATATACAATTGTCTGTCTGATGTTTGCTTCCATGCTTGCTCTCCTCCTTTGCCCCCTGCTCTCTTTGTGCAGTGAATTACTAATACAAATACAGATAATGAAATTTCGGGTCCCAGCCTGGAAAGCAGATGTGCATTTTGGAAGGTATCTGGGGAAAATGGATAGGTTCCCCTGATCTTGTTGCTTCATCTAGACAGGCAGTGAAGAGGAGAAAGTAATTAATTATAAGGATTCGTCTTTGAAGGTAGACTGAGTGGCACTGACAGGGTTTCTTTTCAGGGAATCTTGTAGAGATTACTATTTTCTTGTTAATACCAATAGGTATTGTTTCTGGAAATGGAATTTGTGTAGTAAATATGTGTTCAGCAGATGGGACACTGTCCACAGGAAGCAGAGTAAGTTCTGTACTTGTGGTTTCAGAACAGTGGATCTGGGGTGGATGAAATTTGTCCCCAGCCTGACAGCCACAATAGTATGAATCCTGGAAATAAGAGGAAAGTGACACCTACCTCCTTTTGGCAAATCACTGCTCCTACTTATTAAGAAATGATCAATTTCTTGGTTTCTTGAGCAGAGACATGACTTGGTTGGGCAACTGGATGTGGGGACTGTGGCTCTGATTAGGTGGTGGTGATACTAAGAATGCTCAGCTTGCTTGACTTCAGAGTATGTTCCTATTAGCTATTAGAAAGTTCCCTGGAGAGCAGAACTAAAAAACAATTTTAATTGGAAACTTTTTTGGGTAACAAACAACATTTTCTTCTACCTATATCTCTGCCGAAGATTTGAAGTCAATACTCTGGCAAGCAAGCAACTAAAATTAAGCTTATGCTTTCTTAAACACATGAATAAAAAAATTTGATTGCTATCACTCTGCATAATTAATGGAATAATATGATCACCTTGGGTTCTAAAATTGCACATCAACTATTTCCTTTCTAAATAATTTTTGATGTTACCTATTGTTGACCTTTTATCTTATATCGTGTGGTAATGCAAATTCTGTCTGTCTAAATAGGTTTCTAAACAACCCAAGTTTGTGCTGACAGCTTGTATGAAAAAAACAAATATTTACTTTTTATTTCATGTAAATTTTGCATGCTGTCAAACAAGACAGGCTTAAAGAGGCTAAGCTTTTGTCTTTTATAGTGCGCTAAGGGACAGCTAATCTATAGCAGAAATAATTTTAAGTGTAAAACTGCCATGTGGAAAATACAGACTTCCCACTGATTGAAATGACAATAGTAGAAAAAAACTGAGCTGAAAAGTTATGAAATGTTTATTTTGTCATATAGTCTAAAATATGTTAGGAATAGGAAAAAAAGAGGGAAATGGTTAGAAGATTCTTCTAACAGCTGTCACACTATTGGAAATTAGTTTAGTGGTATATAACACTTTAAACAGATATAGAAAATGATGCAATTTTACATTAGAACAGTGCTAGTAAAAATTAGCAATAGCATTCATCTGGATAATACAGAAATGCAGTTCTTAAAATGAATGATATGAAAGAACTTGTTAGGTGATTAGTGGGTTCCTTGCTTTTTAAAAATTCCCTTGTAGCCCTTGCTCCATCGTCCATAATGAGGAAAGTAGTGGACCACTGTTATAGTTGCAGTTTTGTGACACAGAGGAAATGAAAGAAAATTTCTCTTCAAAGTGCAAATAACACTCTTCCCAATGCTGCCACCAGACCCTACACTATGGAGGTTTAAAATAGCATCTGAAACTCATTTATGGATGTAATGGTTATGAATCTGCATATGAAATATTCATTTTGTACCCTCTTGCTTCTGCGTGGACTCCTGCTGTCTGCACCTTAGGTGGGGTTGTGGCCCTCTGTTCCCCTCTGACTCATTTCCTGTTTCTTGATGCCTACTGTGCCACAGCACTGGAAATGTCAGCCGCCTGGCTGCCTGACTGGCGGGACTGTTGTTCCCATTTTCCTTTATACAATGAAGAATTAACTGTTCGGGTACTGTCACCTGCCTTCTTCAGCACACTTTATAACCCAGAAGGGGAATTTTAATAAGACCTCCAAGGGGTCTGCTGCCATTTTTAGAGCGAAGATTCCCTACAAAGGAAGTGCATGGAAACTCCCAAGAGAAAGCTGTTGAAAACGCCCCCACTGAGAGGAACCCGTGTCATCCCACTTTATTGTCTACCTGTCACCACAGCCCTCGCATGATTCTGACAGGCTGCTCTTTCCTCTTGTAGCTGGTGCTGCTTAATGTCATTTTCTTGGTTGTACATCTTTATTTCTGACTTGTTACAAACCATTAACTAGTTTCCAGGCTTCAATGTCCTGGCTACTTTTGACTAGTAAGTCATTTGGCATAACAAGATTTCCCTTTTATCGCCATGTGAAAGAAAATCTCAGCAAGAAATGATCAATGTTCCAATTTTGATGAGTCCTAGCAGATAGGCAGTGCTTGTCATCAGACGCGAGGGATCTTTTCTGAAAGCATATTCTCATTCAGATAATAGAACTTGACACACACTCTAGGTAAGCACTACCCTGTTCACAGGAGGCTTCAAACAGGTGAAAGCAGAGAATTTCTAAACACACCAGCTTGTGATGGTTTCAAATCAATAAAGCACGTGGTTTTTAATTAGATTTCTTAGATGAAATGTCTCCAAACAAAATTCTTTGACTCTGTTTTGAAAACCACTCACTAGTTGAATAGTTGTCAGTCTCCATAAGTACACTTTTAAAGTGTTACATGCAGCATTACTTGAATGAAGGTTGGCTGTTTTGGACCTTGATGTTAAAAATAGTATGCACACACATGTAGCTTAATGACATATTGCTAAAACATTGAAAAACAGGCTTTAGTTTGTTGCTCCCATATGAAATGAATATAACTAAAACTTTAATCTTTTTCTGAATAGCTAAATTATTAGTTTCAAAAGTATACTTCTTTACAAATTCACTTTAATGTCACAAGCATATTTATTGATTAAATGTTACATTATTTAAATCCTAAATAGGAATATTTATTCATTCTTGTCCAAATAGTGAGCTAAGGAGATTTTAAAAATCAGTTATTTACCTAGAAATTCCACTTGCACAAATCTATCTTAGTGAAATAGGCCAGCAAGTTCATAAAGCACGTATATTCAGTACATGTGGCATTATTTTATAATTGTGAAGAATTTGAGAGAGCTTGACAGTGCATTAGTAACGGTATAGGCAAATGAGCCACTGTACGTCTCTAAAATGGAATACCCTAATTGTTGTTTCAAAAATGAGCTGTAGATGGATGTGCTGAGATGGAGACTATCTTTGGTGGGTTGGCGAGAAGAAAAGCAAGGTGCTGCACTGTTTCCAAGTGTGAGGAGCTCTCTGCCCACCTGCCTTTGTGTGAACACGAAGAGTCTGGAGGAGACCCACCAGACAGCCTCTGGGAGCGAAGATGTGGGGAAATAAGAAACAGCTGATCTTTGTCATAATTGCCTCTGAATTATTTGAATTTAGAGTTTCTATCATTTAAAATCTGATTAGTTTTAAAAGGAAATATCATGTCATTGAAAGGATAGAAAGAGATAAATGTACTTGAAATTTCTGACAAAGAAGCGTGGCTTCTTTCCATTCAGTTAACTCGGCACCTGAAGGATTTTTGCTTCTCTAGGCTCTCTCACACAACAGACAGAACCTCCGAATATGGGTCACATGCTGTGAACCCCCAGTCTGCGTCACTCCAAACAGAAGCAGTGTTCTCAGTTGTTTCCTGATGCTGTATTTCAAATCAGCTCATAAATTATTAATAGTACATGTGTAGGTCAGAGACACACTAACCCTGACAATCATTCTATAATATTCTCTCTTTAGCATTAAAAGAGAAGAGAAGAGAGTAATCAATATGCAACATCAGAGGTACATTTCACACAGATATGGTATGTGCACTTTTGAAAAAAAGTTAGATCTTTACAAAAACCTGTCAGCCTGGCATTAATCTTGTATTATGAATAATGTGGCTATCTATGAATCTTTAATATTTTTTAAATGAAAAAATTGCATAGTATGCTCTACCAAAGAAAATTTGATAAAATGTGAGAATAGTTTGATCAATGAAGATACTGATATACATGAATTAAAAAAAAATAAAACTAGCTCATTAAAGTGGAGAACGCAACAGCTATAATTTGACCTCAGGGTAAATTTTCAGCTCAAATAAGTTTGCCTTTATCATTATCCATAATGCCCAGAAATCATTCTTTAAACAAGTTAAAAATAATTGTTTGATTAAAACTATCATCCTGCAAGACAAGACATCCTGGTAACATACTACTAGCAACCAACATGGTGCTGGCTTCTAGCTCATAATAAAAATTGTATTTGAAAATTCCTCACAAACACAGATTAATGTTTCATATATAAGACACAGCAGTTCTTGTGAAAGATTATGAATCCAGTGGTTTTGTTAGAAATGCTGTTATGTTCATTTATTTTCCACAAAGTATTCCTGGAATAATTTGTTTCAGGCTTAATTTTCAATGAAAATAAAAGTAGATCAAGAACTTGGCTTATGAAATTTGCCTAATGAGGAAATTTTAATCAGTGCTTGTTGAACTGAAGATAAAAATGTAGTTTGTTTCTACAGATTTGAGGAGAATTAACATGTATCTGATTGTTAATATTTGATTCTTATTTAATTATTTATGATATCAAGGAATGAATCTGTCAAGTAAATAATGAAATGCGTACATGCGGCATATGTAATTAGTTTAGGTGCATAAATCCAAAGTGTTCACTTTATAGTTGTCAGTGTAAAATTTATTAATAATGAGAAATGTTAAGTGAAGAAAATTCTGAACACAGTCTATCTCAGTGTGGATTATAGCAATTTTTGGTCAAAGAAGAAGAGAGGAGAGGAAGAAAGGTAGTGGTTAGTGTTGTTCATTTCCTAAATTGTGCTTTAATGGTTTAAAATATTAGTGAATCGGAGCACATTTTATTTTCTACTGTTTAGAAGTGTGTGATTGGAACAAGTGAGTTGAAAATGAATGCTGCAAATGGAATAATTGCACAGTAAAAAAAAAAAAATAAGAGGCCTCAGAATCTCTAAATCCAAATAATTATTTCAGAGGAGCAAATTTAAATAACACTTGGGAACTGAAAACCCACTCTTGAATGAACCAGACATGGATTTAAATTCACTATAAAAAAGTGGCCAACAATACATCCTCAGCTGCGCTCCTCCACTTTGCTTTCTTCCCTGGCCAACGGGGAGCAGGAGAGAAGCAACCTCAGTGAGAGCTTCAGGATTGTGAATGGCGCTGCTGCGTACTGTGCAGCAGGGATCTGGAGAGACCCGAAGTACCTGTGAACGCAGCTGGAGCAGCAGATCGAAGCTCTGGGTAAAATGGGCTGGAGATTGGGGGGCGCTTGGTCCCTGAGGACACAGTGCAAATTCTGCTCCCAAAGGGACCTGGATGAGCACCACTACCACATTAAGGATCACTTGATTTAGAGTTACTTCTGTCCTTGAAAGTTAATCATTGTTAACACTGAGTCATTAGAAAATAAGGTAACGAGTCCTCATTTTACCAGTAACTAGTTGTTACAGCTTCCACAAAGTTATCCAGACTTCCCTTTCTTCACCTGTCTAATGAGAAGGCTGCAATTCTGGCTTCAGAGAGATGGCGCTGGAGTACAATCGGACTATGTAGAAGCAGTTCCATGGGCATCTTGAAAAAGAGCAGGAGGGAGTTAGTACTGTTGTATGAACATTCATCATCTCATGGGGGTATGGTTATGGGGCAGATACACATTTGTTAGGGGATGGAAGATAAAACCACAGAAGGAAGCCCACATATTAGTTCAGCAAACGACATGAGACTCACTGGAGCCACCATTTAAGAAGTCTCTTAGCTTACATATATAAACATTAAAGAGATCTAGAAGGCCTATTTAGGAAAAGGAAGTGGTACTACAAAATGAATGTGTTACAATTTTCCTATCTGCCGTGATAAAAAGAGGGCGGCTATTTAACAACTTTATTTTCAAATGTTTCTGTAATGTACAGACTTTCATTAAGTAATTGTCTGATGGTGAACAATCCGGCTATCAAATTACTTGCTGAGTCAAAGGAATTATTTGCTATCCTCCTGACTTAATCCTCAGCTGCCTACAAAAGAAAAAACTTGAAACAAAAATGACTTAATTCAATCAGGCATTAATATTGTTAAAGGAAATATCCTATGTGGGATCCATAATATTTTCCTCCTGTTCAGGAGGAAAAACAGAGAAAGAGCAAATATGATTTAATATTTCCTTAGAAAATTATCAGTTGAATTCAGGCAATCGGCTAGCTATTGGCTAGATCAGTACATATTGTATATATTCAGATATATGTAGGCAATATATATGGGAATATATATATAGGATGTATACTTATATATACAGTAAATATATATTATATATATGTGCATGTGGTATGTGTATAAAAGTGTATTAAGTATTAATGTATAAAATGTATTAATGCCATGAAGCTTGGTGATGGTGAATATGTAGTAACAGATGACTGGCAGACTGGACAGTAAATGGCTTTTGTTGTGGCACTACCTGTCTGGTCCTCTGATCTATGTTCTTCTTCCTCCCTAGTATAAATGAGGGGTAAACCTTGATTAGTCATCAATTATGATAATCTCACCTCCTTTTGTGGTGATAGTTTAGTGATAGTCATATGACCTAGTTCTGCCCTACTTGGATTATGATAAAAAATCTAAGTGTTTTTGGTATATTTTCCCCACTTTTAAGAAATTTAAGGTAAGTACAGCCCATCTTTTTTTGCCCGGATGTTGTTATGTCTTCAAGTGAGCTTTAATGACAGCCACTTGAGACCCTGAGAACCATCTGAGGACAAAGTCAATAGGCTGAGGGTGGCAGAGTAGAAAGGTGAGAACTTGGTCCTTGACAACAATAACGTTTTTAGATGACTCAACCAACCTTGGTACTACTTCCTATGGGATATTGCATCTTGTTGGCGAAGTTAGTAGAGACGAGTTTTCTATTACTTAAGGTGACGGTAATAAAAACAAAGTATAAGAAGCATTATCACATCTAAGAGATCAGCTGATCCCTAAGTTGAATATGAGGTTAAACAATTCTTCTGATAATATTTAACACCCGATTTACTTGTTTGCACAAATAAGACTGGTTCTCCAATTGCTGAAAATGTGCATTATTTTAGGAATGTAAGTGTCGGTAAACAATATATGGTAACAAATACTAAGTAACTCAATATTTAGTGTCATTGTTTGTGAGGAACAGGAAAGCTTCTGGAAAGAGGCAGTAATTTATCCAGACCTAGGAGGGTCCATGGTACTGCAACAGTTGGAGGTGGAGTTCAGGGGCATTTGGGAGAATGTGGTACACCCGGTACCACTGCAGAGTAGGTGATAGGAGGGAAAATAGAGCAGTGTGATTTGAGGATGTAGGGTGGCAACAAGGCCGGCACTGGGTTAGGTCGGAGGTCTTGGGGCTTCCTTTCTGTGGCAGTGGGAGACAGCTCTGAGCCACTTGCCGTTTATTGATTCCAGATGAATAAAACATGTAATACATTTTTTGTACAGTTTTTGTATATTTCATTTAAATATGTATGACTTTAACAAACAATAAAAGTACATTTTCCACTCTTAATTTGGGTTTGCCAAAAGAAACCAGTACATGACTAGTTAAATAGCTATTGTTTTCCAAAAGTCTCAAAGAGATATGAGTTCTCCAAAGAGAGGACTCAAGGCCAGTAAGTAGCATTTCATAGCAGTCAAGATAAAATGGCTGATACAGGGGCTGGGGAGTTAGCTCAGTGGTTCCGGCACCTGTCTTGCAAGCGCAAGGGCCTGGGTTCGATTCCCCGGTAACCACATAACAATACTGGGTGTGGAGACCCACACCCAGCAGCAACCAGTACCACATACCACAGTGCCGGGCGTGGTGGCTCACGCCTGTAATCCCAGCACTCGGGAGGCAGAGGCAGGAGGATTG
>PVIR01011078.1:0-48359 GCA_004026965.1 Petromus typicus | reverse complement strand
AGCATTCTGGTATTCATAACTTTGTGTAATTCTCTTTCGTTAAGTATGGGCTAGACCCAGAGATATGCTTTTAGTGAATAAAATTTGGCAAAAAGGTTGGGATATGACTTCTGATGTTAGGGCAGAGAAGCCTGTAACTTTGTCTTGGGCATTCCCTTGCTTGCGCTGAGGGAAGCCAGCTACCCTGTGAGTTGTTCTTCAGAAAGGCTGAAAATAGAAAAGGTTATTATTGATGGAGCAAAATTGTTGAGAGATAAGGAGGGTTAGATTCGAGAGTATAGTTCAAGAGCATAGTATTGAATAGGAATAGAGTACATTAAGAGAGTAGAGTGTAGAAAGAAAGGTTACATGAAAACAGCTGTCTTTTTTCCCCCCACTTTGTACCACCAAAGTTCCTTTGAAACTCGTAACCTTCCTCTTGCAAGACACATGCTGGAACCACTCAGCTAAAGCCCAACCATGTATAGCTGTAGTTTGGTTTCTATATAAGTGGGCTAGAGGCAGAGCACCTTAAATTCGAGCAGGGGTAACTTTGACAAATACTTATTTTCTTCTAGTTCACTATGACTGAACACTTTAGAAGAAGCATTAAAATGAGGTCACTGGCATTGGTAATGGGGGTCAACAGTGTACTTCACATCTGGGTCTCAGTGTCCTTATCTTGTACTGAAGAATTTAGATTACAAGTATATGATATATGTCATCTTCTAAATCAAAGCAACTGTAATTTGTTATTTTCATTTGCCTTTTACACAAAGGTATACTGAACAAATTTGCATATTTTTATAAAATATTTTTAATGTATGATTCATAATAAAAATGTTCTTTTGATATATCATAAAGTTCATATGTTTATTTGAGAGTGTTCTCACTGTTTTTTCTGTTTAAGAATCATTGAGTTAATACCCAGTTTGAGCTGTAGTTCTAATTTTTAGTAGCATAATTTCTAAGCCTTTCTACATATAAGAGACTCAATAATCAGTCCTTAAAACTCATTCTTGTCTTTTAACTACTATAATATTACCCTAACTAGTATTATTGTTATATTTGTTTGAATAAAAAGCAATACAAATTTCAGATTTATTAATTTGAAATTAATCTTAAAAACGAAATAAATGAAATGAAGGGTTTCTTTTAATAGAAATGATTTCTCAAGTGTATAAGTATAAATTTGTCTGCACTATTAATTTCTAAAATTTTGCAACTAGTAATTAGTGCTTTTCTAGCTTTAGTAATTTAAGATTTTTTCTGAAATTGGAATTAGTTGGAATGATAATTTTGTTAGCAATTTATATGTTCTTCCACTTTATCATTCATAAAGGCTTAAGGCTTAAGTCTTGTATCTTATTTTATATGTACATTTACAATTATATTTTGCAGTAGAATAATATATAGAAAATAGCACAAATAACTTATCGACACTAGATTTATTATGCTTTTTAGAGCTTACCATTTCCTCAAATCAAAATATGCCGATGACTCTTTAATTAATGGAGATTTATGTGCATGCAATTTCATTTCTCAATCTTGAATGGGGCTGTGTTTTTTTTTTTTTTTTTTTTTTAGGTTTTTTGAGACAGGGTTTCGCTTTGTGGTTCAGGCTGGCGCCGAGCTCAGCCTCCAACTCACATCACAGCAATCCTCCTGCCTCTGCCTCCCGAGTGCTGGGATTACAGGCGTGAGCCACCACGCCCGGCACTGTGGTATGTGGTACTGGTTGCTGCTGAGCGTGAGTCTCCACGCCCAGTATGGTATGTGGTTACCGGGGAATCGAACCCGGGCCCTTGCACATGCAAGACAGGCGCCGGAACCACAGAGCTAACTCCCTGGCCCGGGGCTGTGTTTTTAAACAATGGACCTACTGCTATTTTAGTGTACTTTGTAGTAGAAAATGTTATATAAAATGGTTCAAATTTCTGGGGCTAATGTAGGAATTTTCATACATTAGTAACATAGAGAAGAAAATTACTGACTTTGAGTCCTTGCTACTTTGAATAAAAAAGAAATTCGTTGAGACATGTCCTGAAAGTATTTGGGTGGGAAGAGATGAAGGCGTGATGTCTGTGTGTGTCTGATGTCTGAGTATGCACTGCACAGTTTTTACTTTTTCCATAGTAAAGCATCTACAAAAATAATTTTATTCTTTGCTCACTTTACTATCATTATTTGTCAGGTAATACTCTTGAACTTTTTTTTAATCTCTAGAGAGTAGTAGTTTTTTTGTACCAGTCATCAAACTCAGGGCCTGGAGCTTGCCAGGCAGGTGTGGCATCACTATAATAGCATTTACTGAGTGACTGTTATGTAAGTGCTGGGGGTGCCATGGAGACCAAGGTGCTGTGTTTATCTTTGGTATCTCTTAACTTTGTAGAAGCTTCTCAGCACCATATATCTGTCTGTCTGTCTGTCTATATGTTTATCTGGTTGTATTTATATCTAGTTGTATATATATATAGTTGTTGTGTATACATACATACATATATATATATGTACATATATATATGTACATATATATATATGTATATATATATATGTATATATATATATGTATATATATATGTACATATATATATATGTATATATTGTTGTTTTAGTTTGACAAAAAGGTCCTCATTCATGAGGAACCTTTTAACAGTGTTGGAGCTAGCACACTGAGTGCCTCTGAGCAAATTAGGACGAGGTATTCTCTCTGGGTATGTGAAGAAAAAAGTCCCTTCACTGCTTTTCAAGTCTTGATAAACTGTGAAGGCCAAATTCTAGGCCGACTTGTGCCAGGCATCCTTATGCAAGGCCTTGTCTGTACAAGCAGTTATGGTTCCCTCCTCCCGAAGCATGTCTAGGGAGTCTTAAGTTATCACAGATAGTGTTGGGAAAGTGCCTGCTAAGAAGATTGTGTCACTCTTGGGGCGTAAGCACGGAAGTAGTATCATAGATTATTCTGTGTAATTATAATTGTTTTGCATTTGTAGAAAACTTACAATATTTCAAAGTACTTGTACAAATGTCTTCTGATTTTGTCATCACTAAAATCCTCAGTGGTTTAAAAGTTATTTGTCTTAGTCCCAATTTTGCCTATATAAATCTGAGACTAAAAATATGATTTTATTTGTATGCTTACTATTTCCAGAGGACAGTATTGAAAAGGACAGTGTTGCACCAAGGTGTCCTAGATATTAGAGTTCTTCTAACTTAATTGAAGTTTTAAAAATCTTTTATTACAAAGTAAAACCAGATATAAAAAACTACACACACACACACACACACACACACACACACACACACGCACACACACGAGTTATAAGGCAAACATCTGCAACCCTTGTAACTATGACCAAGTCAAGAAATAGACTTCTTCTAGCCATCACAGAACCTCTTCCCAAGTGCCTGGTTTAACTCTTTCCTTCGTCACAAGAATAGCCACTATACTTACTTTTATAGTAATACAGATTTTGACCCAATACTGTTTCCAAGACCTATTATTTCTAACTTTATTTTGACTTTCACTCAGGAAATCATGTGAAAATGTGAGTAATGAGACTGATGATATGTCATCAGGAATGTTTATTTTATATTAAAAAGTAACCTGCCAACTCTGGTGCTTACTAGAAATAAATTATTTGCCACATACTGCGTAGCACATCAGTTATAAAAAGCATCCTAGGCTTTTGCTACTTACCTGCTTGAGTATAGAGTGTTCTTTGTTAAATCCTCTGTATTCCTTAAAAGCTTTAAATAATACTGTTTTTATTAATAGGGCAGCATATAAAGCCCGAGAGGCAGAGTAGTGGGCAGTTTGTAGGAGATACAGTTCAATATTATTTACAAAAGACAGTTAAGGCCTGATAACTGCCTTTGTTAATGTCCTCAAATTTTAGAATCTGTCAAGAATGGGAACCAGCTGTGTCATTTGCCTAGTTAACTCTAACTTAGTCAGAGTATTTCCCCAGTCAAGACGACTTCTGCTGTATCAGTTAAAGCTGTGTCAGTCCCTGTTCTGCTGTTTGACCCTTGAGTGGTAGACCGGAGTACATATTTGCAAGGTTTTGTTTCTCTAGTTTTTGTTTTATTGTGTTACGGTGTACAGTGTTTTCTGATTCCTTAAAAGGTAGCAGTTCAGAGCAGTGTTGATGTTGCTGTGGAGCTGTGTGCATTTCTCAAAATGCCCAAGCAGTTTTGTGTGTGTGTGTTTTAAGTTTTTCCCACTTATTTTCCCAGGCTTTGGACCTGACTTTTTTTTACATGGTTTCTGGCATGAGGGTGGACAGATTCCATTGCAGAGCAAATGTGTATTTTGATTACAATTAAAACATAACGTCATATTTTTCAAGTCCCAGAATGTCTTATATATCCTAGTCTGTCTGAAAATATTGATTTAATGCTAATTAGTGCTCTCCAATGGCAGGATAAAGTCGATGAAGTACCCAGTTGTGATTATTGATGAGAGAATTATGCTATGGAGTATGAAGTGATTAACTGCTAGTGTTTCTTGAAGGGAAAAACATATATTTTTCTTTCATCTGAATGCTTTCCAAAGTTTTTCAGTTTGCATTATGAAGCACTACATTATGTATTTGGATGGTTTATCCATGTGGAGGGTACCTTAGATGCTTTTTGCTTAAGTGAGTCTAGGAATCCACGTAACAACCTGGGGTAAATTCCTCTAAGGCAGCAGGACATTTTCCCCAGACGCAGTGAAGATATGAAATCATATTCATGGATTCACAAAAGTCGAAAAGATCTGATGAATTTAAAGATGAATCAAGAAGGAGAGTCCCATCTAAAGCCAAGGACCTGCAGTTTTCAGTCCTGAAGTTGCAAATGAAGTCAAACTTCTGCGCAGATACCTTGTTTTTGGACCACTTTGCCATTGGTGTTTGTTGAGCACTCTTAAGTGGGAGAAGTCTTCTATACCAAAGTCAGGATAATAGCATTACAAGTTTCTGAAATAGAATGGATATTATGGATAGTTGTAAATGGGAAAATAAGTGACTTATACAAAGGAGTAAAAACATAGGTTTTTCTTCTGGGTTTTTCAGCTCATGCCTTTGATCTCAGTACTTAGAAGACTGAGGTGGTAGGATCACTGTGAGTTCAAGCCCAGCCTGTGCTACATAGTGCATTCAAAACCAACCTCAACTACTTAGACCCTGTCTCAGAAAACCACAATTTTAAAAACAGGATAACTTTTCTATTTTTTGACTACCAGGGTATATTTTCTGATCTCCCAATTTCAATAGTCAGTTTACTTCCTTTTGAAAATTAAAGAGATGGGGTGAAAACTAAAACCATACTTGACATATTTAAAGCTTACCCATAGTTCTATGTTGTAAAATTTTGAGCAAAGTGAGATATTTTAGTCAATCATAAAATCCAATAGCAATTAATATTACATTTTAAAAATGGATTTTATTGGAATATTTTATATAAACATTATGATCAAACATTAAAAGTTGTACCAGTACATGACATATCTTTTTTATTTTATTATTATTATTTTTTTTTAGGTTTTTGGAGACAGGGTCTCGCTTTGTGGTTCAGCCTCAAACTCACATCACAATCCTCCTGCCTCTGCCTCCCGAGTGCTGGGATTACAGGTGTGAGCCACCACGCCCGGCACTGTGGATGTGGTACTGGTTGCTGCTGGGTGTGGGTCTCCACACCCAGTATTGTTATGTGGTTACCGGGGAATCGAACCCGGGTGCTTGCGCTTGCAAGACAGGCGCCGGAACCACTAAGCTAACTCCCCAGCCACCACATGACATATCTTGATTCTCATTTTTTCCCATTCCCCTGCCTTCCTTACAACCCCCATCCCCTATACACCTAAACATTCTTTTTTTTTTTTTTTTGAGACAGGGTCTTACTTTGTAGTTCAGGCTGGCCCTGAGCTTAACCTCAAACATCACAGCAGTCCTCCTGCCTCTGGCTCTCAAGTGCTGGGATTATAGGTGTGAGCCTGGTATTGTGGTATGTGGTACTGGTGGTGGGTGTGAGTTACCACACCCGGCATTGTTGTATGTGGTTACTATGGCCCTTGTGTTTACAGAGCAGGTGCTAGGAACCACTGAGCTAAATCCCTGGCCCAACATTCTTTTTTTTTAACCATCAAATTTTTCCTTTCCCTTCTTTACTTTCCCTTTTCCCTTTTCTTTTTGAATAATCTCTTCCTGCTTTATAATGCCAATTATACATTTTAGAACTCGTTTGCACCTTCAGTTTCTCGTTCCAGAGAAATGATACACATCTGTGTCCTATTTATCTCATTTATGAGTATGCCCTCAAGGTAAATCCATTTGAGTATTAATGACTCAATTTATCATTCTTAATGGCTGAGTAATAGTCCCTTTTTAATTAAAAAAGCCCCACATCTTCTTTATCCAGCCTCCTGTTCATGGGCATTTGTGCTGTTTCCAAGATTTAGCTATTGCAAACTACTATAAACATGAGTGCATATATGTTACTGTGGTGTGATTCTTCAGTACATATTCCTACCAGGGAATAGCAAGGTAGAATGAGACCTCGAGTCCTAGTTTCTTAAGAAATCTCCGCATTGATTACGACAGTGGTTGTACCAGTCTACATTCCTACCAACAGGGGATTGGTAGGAATGTACAAGATTCCTTTTACCCCCTGAGTCTTGTATTTGTTGTTGGTTGATTTCATGATAGCAGCCATTTTTGGTAGAGTGAGATGAAATCTCAATGTTGTTTTCATCTGTATCTCTGGAATGACCAGCGAACATTAACAGCAAATGACTGGTTGAACATTTCTTCATGTTTCTTAGCTGTCAGTTCTTCTTCATCTGAGAAGTGTTTATTTCAGGAGCCCATTTTTGAATTGGATCTTTAAATTTGGAGGGACTGATTTTTTAAAAATTCTTTTTTCCCTATATTTTAGGTTGTCTTTTCTTTCTGTGGTTTCTCTTGCGGTGCAGAAGCGTTTTAATAAGATGAGATCCCGTTTGTTGGTTCCTTCTGCTAGTTTCTGTGCTGCCGAAGTTTTGTTTATAAAGTCTTCCCCTATGCCAGTGTCTCCAAGAGTTCTACACATCCTATTTTTCAGCAGGTTTAGTGTTTCACTTTTAATATTTAGGTCTGTAATCTAGTTAGATTGTAGTTTAGTACATGGTGAAAGACATGGATCTAGCTTTAGTCTTTGGCAGGATGAAACCCAGCTTTTCCAGTACCATTTACTAGAAAGGCTATCTTTCCTCCATTGAGGCTGTTAGCTCCTTTGTCAAAGATGAGGTGTTTTAGTATCCCTGGAGTTGTTTCTGCATCTTCTAGTCTGTTTCACTGAGCCTGTTTCTTTGCCGGTACCATGCAGTTTTTATCACAGTGACTTTATAGTATAGTTTCAGGTTGGGGATTGTTATAGCCCCTTGCTATGTCCCTGTTGCCTAGAATATGCTTTTGCTAATTTGGGTCTACTATGGTTCCAGATGAATTTTTGAATTATTTTCTGTAGCTCTGTGAAATATGCTGTTAAGACTTCAATTGGAATAGCATTCACTCTACATAGTAGTTGTGGTAGCATAGCCATTTTGATGACATTGGTTCTTCTACCCAGGAACAGGGACTTCTTTCAATTTGCTGATATCCTCTTCTGTCTCCCTTTTCAGAATGCTGTATTTTTCAGAGTAGAGGTCGTTCACCTCCTTTGTTAAATTGATTCTTACTTATTTCATTTTTTTGGATGCTGTTTTGAAAGGAATTGATTCCTTAATTCTTCTATCAGTGATTCTGTTGTTCATGTATTCAAAGGCTATTGATTTTCAAATGTTGACCTTATATCCAGCTACACTATGAAATCTGGCAATTAAGTCTAACAGTCTTTTGGTTGAGTTTTTAGGACCTATATAGAGAAGCATGTCATCAGCAAATAATGACAGCTTAACATTTTCCTTTCCTATTTTTATTCCTTTTATTTCTTCTCTTGTCTAATTGCTGTGGCTGCATTGAACAGGAATGGTGATAGTGGACATTCATGTCTTGTTCCTGATTTTAGTGTGAAAGATTTCAGTTTTTGACCATTTATTATGATGTTGGCTGTAGATTTCCTGAAAATAGCTTTTTATCAGGTTGGGATAAAGACCACCTGTTTCAATTTTCTGTAGAGTTTTGATTATGTGTGGGTGTTGGATTCTTGTTGAACACTTTGCTGCATCTATTGAGATGACTATGTTATTTTTGTCCTTGATTCTGTTGATATAGTGTTTTACACTTAATGATTTACATACGTTGAGTTCCCTGAGATGAATCCAACTTGGTCAGGGTGTATGATCTTGATGATCCTCTGTGTTCTGTTTGCCAGTATCTTATTGAGGATTTTTGCATCTATGTGCATTGGAGAGATTGTCTCATTTTTGGTTTGGTTTTTCTCTGCTTTTGGAATCAAGGTAATGTTTGCTTTCAGGAATGAATTTTGGAGTATTGCTTCCCTTTCAATTTCATTAAAGAGTTTGAGAAGTAGTGGCATTAACTTTTCTCTAGAAGTTTTATAGAATTCAGAAAGTAAAGCCATCAGGATCAGGACCTTTCTTTGTTGGTAGGTTTTTAATTACATTTGCAATTTCACAGATTGATAGGGGGGTGTTTAGCATCTTTATATCTTCTTCATCCAAATTTGGAAGTTTGTGTATGTCTAGGAGTGTATGTGTTTCTTCTGTGCTTGCCATCTGATTGGAGTAGAGATTCTCAATGCAGGTATTTATTGTCCTCTGGTCTTCTGCTGGATCTGTGGTCATTTTCACCTTTCCATTGCATGGATTTGCATGGATTTGATTGCATGGATTTGAGCCTTTTCCTTCCTTTGTTTGATAAGGTTGGCTAAGGGTTTGTCAGTTTTGTTTTTCCTTTTGAAGAACTAACTTTTCAATTCATTAATTTTTTGGGGGGTATCATTCTCTTCGTCTCCACTGCATTAGTTTCTGCTGTAATCCTTATAATTTCCTCTCTTGTACAAACTTGGGGTTTATCTTGCTCCTCTTTTTCTAGTAGCTTGAGGTTCAGCATTTGATTGTTTGTTTTAGCTTGCTCTTTTTTCCTAATATGGGAATTCACTGCTATGAATTTCCCTCATAGAACTGCTTTCATTGTGCCCCATAGATTCCTGTATGTTGTATTGGAATTATCATTTAATTGTAAAAACTCTTTATAATTTATTCTGTGACCCAGTGGTTGCTGAGAAGAGTTTTATTCCATTTCCATGTGTTTGTGAGGGTCTTGGGATTTCTTTTGCTATTGATCTCCAATTTCAAGGCACTGTGGTCCGTTAATATACAAGGGATAACTTTAATTCTTTTGCATTTACTTAAACATGCTCTATGAACTAGCATGTGGTCTGTTTTGGAGAATGACCTGTGAGCAGCTGAGAAGAATGTATATTCTCGTTTTGTGAGATCAGATACCCTGTAGACATCTATTAAGTTCATCTGTTCAAATGTTTGGCTCAGTTCAAGTGTTTTATTATTAACTTTTTGCCCAATTGATCTGTCTGACAGTGGGATATGGTGGTCCCTTACTAGTATTGTATTAGAGCTTATCCAGCTTTCCATGTCCATTAATATTTGTTTTACATAGTCGGGTGCACTAGAATTTGATGTGTAAGTATTTATGAATGTCATCTCTTTCTCTTGAATTGTTACCTTTATGAAGATGTAATGTCCTTCTTTGTCTCTCTTAGTGAGTTTTGGTTTTAAATATACTTTTTCTGCAAATAAGATAGTCTTTCTTGCTTTTTTTGTGGTTTCCTGTTGTATGCAGAATTGTTTTCCATCCTTTTCCTTTCAGTCTGTGGATTTCTTTCTGAATTAGATGTTTCTTATACACAGCATATTGTAAGATTTTGCCTCTTAACTCATTCTGCTAGTTTGTTGGTTTACTGAGGCCACTGACATTAATGTTATAACTGGTATGGACTGATTTAACCTAGTCATGTGGTTTTCCTGTTCTTGGCTCTTTTGTTCTTCGCTTTTCCCCCTTTCCATTCAGTTTCTTACCTTACCCAGTGAGTTCACTCTGGTGGGTCTCATGGGATTGTGATGTTCATTGCCTTTTCTAAGGTATTCTTTAGAATATTTTGGACTGCAGGTTTGGAATTTGATCTCAATGATCATTTTAATTCTCAGCACAAATTAGTGGCATTTGTTTTTTCATGGAGACTGGTAACCTTTACACCATTTTTTCTGAGAGAATAGTATTCCAGATGTTCTCTTTCTTGTTGTATCTTTCAGATTGAGTATTGTTCTAGAAATTAGGAAGAACATTCAGCATCTCATGTACCAACTGCTCATCTGCTGGTTCAGCAGCCATAAAGCTAAACTCCAAGAAATTTTGTCTTTTGACTTGATCAAGACCTTTGACAAGAGTCTTGTATGGTTAAAGAAATTTATTGCTCAACAAAAGTGCGGACAGTTCAGTACATCTGAGAAGTGGTCATTGGAGCCAAAATAAGCATTCTTATCCTCTGATTTTTAAAACCCCGCACTTATTTTATAAAGGCATATTAGATCCTGCTTGTTTTCAGTATTGTGGAGAATATGTTCTTTTTCCTACACTGAGTTAAATGAAATGCAGTTCATTTGTTAGACTGATTTTATCAATATAGCTTTTAAATCCTGTCAATAATAATTTTTCTTTAAAGGACATGATTACTTTAAAAATACTTTATTAGCTATTTGTGTTGTCAAAATAATATATCATAGTAGTTACCCAGATAATATCAATGAATTAATTATTTTTTAAAAATCAATTGCATTAGTATTTCCATAGGGAGTATAAAAATAATTGATTTATTTTAAAACACTGAATTGTGTGGGGAAAGTTAAAATTTTATTTGCCAATCTTATGCTAAAATGATATACCCATCAGTAAAAATGTTATAATGTCACTTTTTCCATTTTAGTGAATATGAATATAATTACAGACTGTCTAGGGGCAAAATGAAAGCATGGTTTGGGAGAGGCTTAAAAGATAAATTGCAGACTACCCCATTATTTTCTAAGTCCTTTATTTATTTATTGGATGCCTGTACTCAAGGCATACAAAATATCACAGCTCTTGCCCACAAGATTTTTGCAGTCCAGAGTTGAGCTGGGCAGCCATTTACTTCTGGCGTGATAAATGAGTTGAGAGCTACGAAGGAAACTGCAGAGGTGCAGTAGGAGGTGGAGCGTCTGCGAAAGCTTGTGCGAGGACAAGTTGTGTGAAATCCGCATGGGCCTTGGATACAGAACAGAGATGGCGATATATATGTTCCTACAGGAGTAATAACGTGAACAAAGTACTGAGGGGTATAAAGCCTGAAAATTGCACACAGCTCACTTGTGCCTGGGTATTATGGCTTCGATCTAGGTGTCCCCTAAGAGCCTCACATGTTCAGGTGCAGAGCTTTGACGGAGAAATGGCTTATAGGGGCGTACAGCCGACACGCTGTTTGGAGGTGGGGCCTCGTGGGAGTGGGTCACTTGGGGCACGACCTGGGAGGATAGGTCTCCTTCTGGGGCTGCTCTCCTGTCTCTGCTTCCTGGTTAGGAAGACATGAGTAGCTTTTCTGCCTGCAGTCTCTCCCGCCATGCCGCTGGTGCGCCGGAGCCCTGCGCCTGGACTGAAACTGTGACCGAAGCAGACCTCCTGTCCTTTAAGCGTGGGAGTTGTGATTTTGTCCCAGGGATGAGAAAAGTAAAACTGGGATGGCAGAGGGAGTAGCTGCTGGCAGCTGATGAGAAAGCTTCGGTATGTGGGGGGTATGGGCTGGGAAAGGAGAGACAGAGAAAGAATATTTAAAGAGTAACCTCCTTGAAGGAGGCAAATCCAGGAGAAGCAATCCAGCATACGTAAGGAACCTGAAGGCCTATTAAGGAATTAAGCAATTCAAAAGTAAGAGAAAGTTAAAATAAGGGTTTTGTCCATGATCTCTAGGAAACACTAGTACATCCTGAAGCAAAGAAAGACAAATTATTTGAGTCACATTATTAAGAATTGTAATGCTTGTTCCTGTTTTCTGTGGCTATCAGTTAAAATGAAGACATATAAATTGGTGAGGATATAGATGATCGAGTCTTAGAGAAGAGTGTCGCTTGTGAATTTGAGGAGGTTACGTATGTAACTTTCATTTCTATTGTCATTTCTTCACGGCTTTTGCAGGACCTTTTCAAGCTTGTGGCCTCTAGTTGTTGCTCTAGGCTATCTTCACAGTTGAAAATTTCAGCAGTTGATGATGCTCAAGTTTATTTCGTCTTCAGTCTAAACTTTGGACTTCACGTTCATTTAACTGCCTACTTGCTGTCTCCACTGCAGTCTAAAAGGCATCACCAATTAGCATGTCCAAACAGAACCCTTGATTTGCCCCTTTACTTGCTTCTTCTGCAGTTTCCACGCGTTAGTAAATGGCAGTCATTCATTCTGAAGTTCAGGTCAAAACCTTGGCAATCATTTAAAAAAAATACAGAAAGAGACTTTATTTTTTAGAACAACGGTAAATTTATACAAAAATTGAGCAGACAGTACAAAGATTTCCCAGACAAGCCACAGTCATCATTTCCTGTTATTTCATCTTGCATTAATATGTTAATTTTTTCTAACTAATTAGCTCACATTGATACATTATTATTAACTGAAGCTCTCAGTTTACATTAGGGTTAGTCCTTGGTATTGTATCATTCTGTGATTTTTGACAAATACATTACATCAAATATCTCTAAGTTCTCTCTATATATATCAGAATCGCTATATACAAAAGTTTCAGTGCTCTTGAAGTCTCCAGTGCTTCGTCTGTTCATTTTTGCTCACTCATAGCCTCCATGCTGCAGCTTTGAACTTCTCACTTTCTTTCCGGTTTCAACATTTCCAGAATGTTACATTGCAGAACTAGTCTTTCTAGATCGGCTTCTTTTAGTTTCTTGCCATTGTAGCGTTGTTAGTTTTTAGGAGAGGGTTAGCTGCACTGTTTGATGAAGTGGAATATATGTGTATATATATTTTGAGACAAGGTCTCGCTTTTGTGGTTCAGGCTGGCCCTGAGCTCAGCCTTGAACTCACATCACAGCAATCCTCCTGCCTCAGCTTCTGAGTGCTGGGATTACAGGGTGAGCCACCACGCCCGGCACTGTGGTATGTGGTACTGATTGCTGGTGGGCCTGACATTGTTGTATGTGGTTACCAGGGATTAAACCTGGGCCCTGGCACCAGAACCACTGAACTAAATCCCCGGCCCGAAGTGGTATATTTTTAAATTTGTAATTTTTTCTGTTTTTGATATTTATTAGTACATGTTTGTATTATATAATGATTATCTTCCTTTTGGGGTGCTGATACATGTACATAACATACTATAATTCTTTTTTGTCCCTTCCTCAGTCTCTTGATCCTATTTGTTTTTGGAAAAGGACTATATTATTGTAGGATAAGATTACCAGAATTGCTGGGTGTGGCAGCTCATACCTGCAATTCCAGCACTCAGGAGGCAGAGGCAGGAGGATTGGATTGCCTGAGTTTGAGACTAGTACGGGCTACATGGTGAGTTCAGGGCCAGCCTGAACTACAAAGCGAGACTCTGTCTTAAAAAACTAAAAAAATAAAAATAAAAAAAGATTACCAGAACTAATTTCTTCAGGACATTACTAGAGATACTCTTTTTGTGGGCTTTACTACTAAAATGCCACATATTTTCTTGATGAATGCTCCATTGTTATTTCTCTGTAAGTTAAAATTATTTATGAAAACATAGACTGTTAAAAATTTACAGAAAGTATTGTAACCGGTAAAATGACTTTTATCATGTGGCTTCCCTTTATATCAGTGTTTATGTCCTCAACTCACCTCTGTTGGGGAAATCTATTGCTTGCTGGTAAAAGTCCCACTTCTTTCCATTTAAACAATATTTTATTTTATTGTATTCTTTTTTTAAAAAGGCCCAAATTTACTTTAGCGAAGTGACTTCCCACTGAGGTGAGTAGCCACATAGGCACTGCTTATTCAGAGTTCCCTTGAGATTATAGCTGCTTCGATTTAAAAAAAACATTTTTTGCTACGGAGACATTGACACAATTCCCGAAGGGGGGAGCTCTGTTATCTGTGGAACTTTCCTTCGAGACTGAGCTTGTAGGTGAAGACAGCCTCTTTGGTGCTTCTGGTACTCAGTTCATTTTGCATTGTGTCTCAGAGTTGTATTATGGAATATCACTTACTTATAATGAGATCGATCAAGGAGTTGCACCTTTTTTTGGATAAGGCTGCGGGAAAATGCTACCTTCCGTACATTGAAATTAATTTTAATCTGTGGTGCACTCTATTTTAACAAAGTATTTGGCTAAAAGTAGTATCTTCATGTCTCATCCTCACTGTAAATTTCCAGAGAGTACTTGGTCTCTGTTTTAGGATCTTTACAAAAAAATCACTGCCAAGATTTAGCATTTATGTGGCTTGCACTAAGGACAAAGTGGTTAGCAGATAGCATTCATTATGTGTTTGGGTCACACTTGCCAAGTTTTACCTATAGTAAGCTTTAGAATCATTCTTTTCTTTTTTCAGTATCTAGAGTCATCTATGAGCAGTTAGTAGAAGGAATACCTATAGTAAGCTTTAGAATCATTCTTTTCTTTTTTCAGTATCTAGAGTCATCTATGAGCAGTTAGTAGAAGGAATAATCTGCTATGGACATCAAAATTTATTACTGTTAACCAACAGGTGTTGTTATTACTGATGTATCTCTTTCTTTTCTTTTCTTTTTTCAATACCAGAGATCGAACTCATGACCTTGTGCTTGGGAAGCAGGCATAGTGCCACTGACCTAAATCCCTGGCCCCTGTGTCTCTTTAGATAAAATTTTTTTCCTTAAGATTTAACTGAGTTGAAAAATTGAGATTCTTATTATTAATATACAGAAAATTTTCACATGTAGATTTTTGTGCCTTATAAATTAAGATTTCAATTTTAATGGACACAAAGTGAGATTATGTCTAGTGTTCTAGTAATACTTCTTCATTCTTGGCTTATAATTGTATAGGATTCTTTAAGGAGAACTTTAGAACTTGAAATTTCAGAACCTTTTGTTATTATTATTAATGCGTTCAGAAACAGTCTTTTAAAGGGAGGGTTAGCATTTTTATGAGTTTATGCAATATCCTATGAAAGAAATAAAGCAGAAAGTTTTTGAATAGGGAAAGGAAATGTTGAAATATAGACTAGAAGAGATCCTAAAGAAGAAACTTTATAAAAAAAAAAAAAAAGAAAGAAAAAGAAACTTTATAAGCACCTTGTAAGCACACTTCCCGAGTGTGCTGTAAGTAGCAGAGGCGGATAGGCCGTTTTGTCCGGTCATTACTGTAAAGATTCATTCTGGTTTTGCCCCTCCACGCTGCAGGTAGTGCAAACAGGCGCTCAGAGATGGGAACTTCCATTTCATTTTTGACAGTGATTTCCCTCAGCTCTTAAAACAAAGCCCCATTTACAAGACCGAGCTAATTTTCAAGCCTTAAGGTCTCCCACATAAGGGTTTTGAGTAAGTCCGAAAATGTTTTGCTGTTTGTACTAAATAACTTTGAAAACCAAATATTCTGTTGAGGATGAAAGAAGAACAGTGAATGAGATGGAAATTTCTATCTGGAATTTCAGTGTATGAGCTGGAATTCTCATACTGTTCACCGTAGGAAAAACACAGACGTGCTTCCCTCCTGGATTAAACAGTATTGAGGAACAAAATGGGGGGAGTTGTCACACGTGGTTTTTCCTTCTTTTGTGTTCCATTTTCAGAGATACTCAGAGAAATTATATTTTCTTTGCAGCGCGGCGGTGGTTTTATGTGCATTATGTTCTGAGTTTTAGGTATTTTGCATACTAAGATGGAAGTGGGATATATACTGACAACAGAAGATTTAGATAAATTAAAATTCAGTTATCTTAGAGTCTGTTCTTTTTGGAACAAGGTCTCACAATGTAGTTCAAGCTGGCCTTGAAGTTACTGTACTGCACAGGGTGGCCTGGAGCTCGCAGTGACCCTTCTGCCTCAGCCTCCCAATTGCTGGGGTCCCAGGTGTGCGCCACCATGCCCAGCCTGTGGTTTTCATCTGCGTGGAAAAAACTCCTATAAAATTGTTTTTTTCTATGACTATTGGTTTGCTTCCTCTGAAGAAGGAAAATTTTCGTACTAAAATATTTGTATTGATGAAATAATCAGAGTATGCTGTCTCCTTTTCAGGATATACTTCCCATCAGTAATAAGTAATGAAATTTCTGACTAATGCCTGAATGTTTCTGAATCTTTAAGCTAAACTACTTTTATGAAGAGAACCTAACTCACTATCCTGGAATTCAGTCAGATTAGGGATTCAGTCAATTTGGGGGATTCAGGATCCATATTTTTAAAAATATCTTTCCTATACTTCCGCTGATAGCCCAGCACAGCTTAGTGTGTTTGGGTTAGTATTTGTTTCTAGCAGTAACTGCAGAGAAGGTTACATTATGTCTCAGTTGGCAAAGTAGCAAAGCTAGTATACCTACTGTATAATAATACTTGTACTCAGGGAGGACTTGACATTTTACAGTGTTCTTTTGTGTCTGTTGCTTAAGTGATCCTTACAATAATCTTATAAAGATTATAAGTAGTAGGTAGTAATTATAAAGGTAGTAATTATAAACCCCATGTTAAAAACATGAGCAAAATACTTATTGCAGTCTATTTTTAAAAATAATAAACCTAAATACACCTTGTTCCACTCTAGATACCAAGTTGGAAAATGAAAAAAACTAGGACCCCTAGTTTATAGTTGCACGCAGCCCTGTGAAGTGTCCCGTTTTGTAGGTTCTCAAACAGAGTGGATCAGGAGCTATAGGTGAATGCTGTTGTAAAAGATTGGAAGTCAATAGGTAGCCCACACTCACCATGTGAAAACACAGCTTTAAATGTATATATTTGAACCTTCAGACATTTCCTTAGCATAATTACCTAGCTTTTCCTCGAGATTTTACTGTGTGTTATCTTACCACTAATGGAGGACTGTGACTCCTGAATGTGTCATGTCTTTGTTTTTAGGATAAGAGAGATCTTGAAGGCATCTCGAAAACTGCAAGGTGACCCAGACTTGCCAATGTCTTTTACTTTGGCCATAGTGGACTCAGATTCTACAATAGTCTATTATAAACTTACTGATGGATTCATGCTGCCAGACCTTCAGGTCAGTGTAGAAGTGACTGATAATAAACAATGAAAAACAAAGAAAATTGTCACATGATTTTAAGTACAAATCAAACCATTCATCAAATTTCTGCTTCTTTGTTGCCATGTGAAAATTTCAAGAAAAAAATTACTTGATTTTCCTACCCCATAAAACTGCTTATTTTTTAAAATAAAGTCACATCTTTCTAATTATTTTTATAAAAGTAATTTGATTTCTCATACTGTATGGAAAATTTCATAGTTTCCGAGGATATTTCATGACATCATCTGCCTAACTATTTAGTGAGTAACTGACATGGAATGTAAAGGCTAATAATAGTTTTAGCCAAAAAATTCACTTATTTAGGAAATATGAATTTCTGTGACATTTTGACAGGAAGATTTTAATAAAGTGAATGTTTTGCTTGTGGTTTCTTTGTGTACTTTTTGTTAACCTTATTGGGATAATACTCTTAAATATCTCTGGTTTTTCTTCTAAATTTCATTATTTACTGAGTGAGGAGTTCCACCCTAATATTATTTCCCTTTATTTTGCAGAATATGTCCCTCAGAAGATGACAGCTACACTTCTTGGTGTTTATTTCACTCATGAGAGACTGGATTTGAGACCATTAGCCTGCTTCATCTTTTATCTCAGAGATTAACTCAGATTTTATCTCAGGGTTGACTTAGTTGAACCCATTCCATAATTTTTCTTTCTAAAGTATAAATTTTTCCCAGATAGAAGAATTTACATTATTCAAAAATACAGAATAGTCGCTAAGGAGCTTTCTTAATGGAGAGAGTTTAAACAGCTGTCTGCAGGCCCAGTCGAGTTTTGTTCGGAGAGGTGGAGCAGTGTGCGTCTGTCTCTCGTTCTCATTCCGAGCTGCCCCGCTCGGTCAGTGCGGAGACTTCCGCCTCCTTCCTCACTCAGCTCTCCCTGCGCCTCTGCCCTGTAGCGAGTGGAGCGGCCCTTCAGACTTGGACACCAAGAGTTTGCTTCCACTGCGTTTTCATCCTTCACAGAAAGTAAAGGATTTCTTTCAGCTGGTGTGTTTTCCTGTTGACCTTTAAGGTTACTGTACTGCCCTGTTAGGTTGACTTTAAATCAGAACTGAAAATGTATAACGAGTATTAATTTATACACTGCATTAGCAGGGACCAGAGAAGTGCTACCTGCAAGAGCGCCAGTCTTCCTTTCCATTCCTACCACCACATTTGAGGAGAGAGTAGGGAACACTATCAGCTCTAAAAATGTCTTTATTACAGGCAATTATTTTACTTTTATTAAATTGTTCAAAGTATAAAATATTATATTCACAAAGATTTTCCAAGTGATGTAATCTTTAATGGCCCAAAATATGTCCCTTACAAGTTTGATGCAGAAGTTGGCACACTTTCTTTAGAGCACGGAAAATGAATGTTTCAGCCTTGTGTAACACATTGTCTGTTATAACTGCTCAGTATTGCTGCTTGAAGCATGAAAGCAGCCATAGACAAATGGGCATGCCTATGTTCCAATAAAACCTTATTTACAAATTTGAGACCATAATTTGTTTTTTCCTAGTCTAGGCAAATAGTCAATAAACAGGTATCTATGAATAATATTTTATGGACTCACTAAAAATTAATGATGAGTGTGATGAATAACATGAGAAAATGTTATCTTAAAAACATCAGGATGCAAAACTACGAAAGAATGATCACGGTGTCACATGTGACTATGTTCGATGTGTCATGGCAAATGATGGTCGGTTGAATTACTAACTGGTTTTAGTAGAATGATAGATCAGTACATAGATGACTGTCTTTCCTCACTATTCCATTTTTTTATTTGTATTACTTTTGTAATAAAAATATTTTAAAGTAAAAAGTACCTTGAAATCTGTGCATGTTACCTATCACTGCATAATAGTATCAGCAACTTAAAGCAGCGCCATTTGCAGTCTGGTGGTTTTTGTGGCTAAGTGATCTGGGCGTTGAAGTGTGGGCCGGGGCTCCGCTCTCACCTGAGCTTTGAGCAAGGAGGGATCCTCGTCATTGTCCCTGTGGTAGTTTGCTTCCGAGAGCCTCGGTTCCTCACCCTACGGCAGGAGACCATGCTTGGCTTTTGGCCTGAGGGGCCTTTGCAGCACAGCTGGTTACTGTGTCAAGCAGAAGGGAGATCCTCAGGATGAACTTTAGAATCTTGTGAAGTGTAACGTCGCCTTTGCCCTGTTTCCTAGGAGCAAAGCCCACCCTTCGTGGGGTCTCATGGCTGATCAGGAAACAACAGCAACCAGAATGGAAAAGTGACAGCAATCAGAAACATGACATGAGGTGCGACACATGACTCTTGGTGTGTGCTTTCCTCTTGATGGTAATTTGAGTTTCACATTTATTCTTGACGAAAAGCATTCACAATTCCTTTAGAGTCCCTTTGCTTCGCCAGCAATCTTGAAGATGCACCTATTCGAAATACCTTCTGTGACTCAGAGCACCCTGCAGATCCAAGAATCCCAAATTGCTGTGTGGGACGTTCTGGCGTCTCCTGGATCCTCTAGTGTCTCACTGGACGGTTTGAAGACTTTCATCACAGTGCTAGAAAAATAGTTGACGTTTTAGAGAGAAGTGGAAAATTTAACAAAAGTCAAATTTGTGTGTGTCAGACCCGGTGATCAGTGGGCCCCTTGGTAACTGGGAGGGCAGAAATGTCTTGCATTTGGCTGTGAAAGGTGCTTTCTCAAGTTATTAAAAACAGGACGATGCCATTACATGTCCCGGGATGTGTACTCTGTTTCGGGATGTTCCCTGTGTACTTGGCTGAGGTAGCTCTGTCTAAAGCCTGCTAATGTGAATTCCAACACAGTTTGGGGAGAGGCAGCCGTCTGTGTCTGTCTTATTTTAGTGAGAACCAAGTGAAACGATTTAAGTAATTTTGTAATTGAGTTGACATTTTTCTCCCATTTCTCTGAGCTCCTTAAGAAGTCATGTCTTTTAAAAATACATCTCTATATTCTGCCACTTTTCACAGTAACTCCCGTAGTAGACTTTCAATAAATATTTGTTGAACAAATGAATGCTAATTATAGACTTGTTTGGTTGTATTGTGGTTTACTTTTTTGGCCAAAGCCAAACTCAGATGGTCCACTGGAACACTAGGGGGCGCTGCTAGATAAGCACATTTTCAGATGCTAGGCTAACACCTGAGAAGTATTCTTGAAAATTTATTTTCAATCTGTGGGAGGTAGCATAAATAAAAATGTAAATACATTTTATGCGCTCACACCCCCTCTCTGCCAGGTCTCTAAAATTACATTCTATGAGCATCTGACGATTCATGCTTTGCTCAAAGTGGAGATCTATGTTTAAAAATAAAAGCCTTTCTGAGGTGGGGGGGTGGGTGGAGTGGGGTGTTTTATTACAGCCTGTGGTGTAGTTCAGATCCGTATGAAATTGTGCATTTCCTTTTTCCATGCAAACGCTTGACTTATTCAGTGAATTTCCAGCACGAAACCTCTGCTCTGAAATGCTCTTTGCGCTGGCTGAATAGCGCAGTAAAGACACGAACTACTGCGCCTTACCTCAGACTTTTCCCGAAATGAGTTGCCTTTCTCCAGTTGAGGCAAGGGAGAGCAAAGGGCTTGCTGAGGGCTTCTCTCCCCGCCGCGTGTGCCCTCTGCTGGGGAGGCTCAGGGAAACGGGTCGTCCTGGTACGACGGCTCTCCACCGACTGGTTTTGCTTTCCTACCTGGGCCTCTTTCGAAGAATGTGTTGCTAAACATTGTAAAACGATGAAGAAAGTGAGAACGGAGGCACTTGGGAATTGTAAGCTACATTTTGAATAGGAAGATAATCTCCTATAAAGTTCATGTAATCTGTAGTTTTTGGCTGAAACCACTTTATCGTTTTATGAGCCTGGAACCAAATGACTTAATCTAAACTTCATAGTGTTTCTCCTCTCCTGGAACACTGATGTGTTGAATTCCTCTCTGAGGTCACTTTTTCCGTGGCGGCCCCAGCTCCAGGCCTCTGCACTGCTGCTGTTCACTGGCTCCTGCCAAAGTTTATAGTTCCTCCGCCCAGGAGCTCTTTATCCATCAGCCATATTTTACCGTGACTTTACAGAATAAAGTCCTGTCCTCTGAACAATGAATAGTGTGGTTTTCCCTTCCTTCTGGCCAATAACTGGTCCATTCTTTGCCACCGCCTTCCCCAGCAGCCTAATCCTCTGAAATGATGATTAAGAACCGCCTGCGCTTGCTAAGCAGAGGATGGAAAATCACATGTGTGTGAAGCTGTTAAAAAGCCGCGCTGTATCGTGCTATTGCAATACGGGGATGATGCAGGAAAATTTCTCCACAACCGATGCTAGCCAAATGGAAGATTTCCTTTTTGGTCTGAGGGTTGTTGAATACAGATAATATTAAGTATTTTGTTGAGGGTCGCTTCATTCATTTGTTAATGTACCTTCAGACATTAGCTGGTGTCTTAATTAGCTCCGGCAGCCATGAAAAATCACCATAGGCCGAGTGGCTTAAAGAGTACAAACTTGTTTTCCCACAGTTCTGGAGGCTTGAAGTTTCTGATCCAAGAGCTGGCTGATTTGGTTCCAAGACTTTTCCTGACTTGAGATTTATCTGGCTGTGTCCTCACATGGTCCTCCTGTTGCACTGAGGGAGAGTACGTGCCCTGGAGTTTGTCCCTGTTCTTATAGGGACACCAACAGCGTCTGAACAGTCCTCTTCTCTTGTGACCTCATTCACCCGCAACTCCCCGAAGGCTCTGTCTTCAAGGCTTCTCACACGCGGTGTTAGGGTTTAACATCTGGGTTTGCAGTGAGGGGACATACTATAGTTCATAACTACTGGGCTCCTTCTCTGTGCTTAGATACAGGGGACACGAAGATGAAGACAGCTCCCCTTAGCCCAGACTCTCCAAGTGTGTTGTCAGTGTGAATTAAGGAATGCTTGTCTGCAGCGTATGAAGTTCATTTAGTTTCTACAGTTTAGGGTGAAGAGGTTAAGAAACTTTAGATAAGCAGTTTTCAAACAATAATTATATGTGTATTACATATCCCACCAGAGGCAAAGAGAAATTGCACAGTACACCTGTTAAGGAACTCACTGCCAGACTGAAGGGAGAAAGTCTATTTATGAAATAATTATGAGGCAGTGTTCTGTATAGCAGCT
The DNA here is from genome assembly GCA_004026965.1 of Petromus typicus. Classification (NCBI taxonomy): domain Eukaryota; kingdom Metazoa; phylum Chordata; class Mammalia; order Rodentia; family Petromuridae; genus Petromus; species Petromus typicus. Next base: position 26,031 of record PVIR01011078.1, on the reverse strand, counting down.
AAATTATGGTTGTGTTGAACTTTACTCACTAAAGTGCTTCTGTACCCTTTGTCTTATCGTCCCGATAGTGCTGGTGTTACTTACTCATTGTTAAATTATCCCCAGGAGAGGGAGACGTGGAGGCCCCAAGTGGCTCGGTAACGGCGGGCGGGTGAGTGTCGAGGATGAGAGCCAGGTCTCCCGACATCCCCCACGGTCCTGGCCAGAGGACCACGCTGCCTCTTGTATGGCACAGATAAATACACTGTGTGTCAGAGAACCTTTGGGAGGAAAGAAAATTAGTCCCTGGGAAAGATAGGAAGTGATTTAGAGATCAGTCCTCTTATATTGTTAAGCAAACATATCAAAACGTTAAGCTATTAATGGATAATTTTTCAAATTCATATGCATAGGCAGTAGATTATCCAATTTGTAGTTCAAAAGATAAATATATTCATGTCCAAGCTCTCAGGTAAACCAAAAACCAGTTCATAGTAAATGAGGAGGACCTCAGAAAATTTCTGTGCTTGTTGGAGGAGCTAAATTTGTGTTGGCCCAGACATAACTCTAGGCACATATTAATTATGATTTCACCTCAAAGTGAAAGACTTGGGATCCAAATACCCCCAAATCTTGACATTGTTTGAAACCTACCATAATCCTACCTTTTAATCATAAAGTTGTGATCTAATTTAACATTTTGTAGCATCCCATAGGCAAAGAATAAAGCTAAGATACCGCAGGAAAACAAGGTCAAACATTCCATTAAGTAGTAGACTTAATACAGGAAATTAACTTGATGCAGGAATTTCTAAATGTTTGTTCTTAATATCTGTACTTGTTGCAGACCAGCAACAGTCTGTAGATTGCCGTCTGTGTGCAGATCACACTACAAACATGCACCTATCATGTGTTCAGAGCTCAGGAGAGAAGTGACAAAACCTGAAACTAACACTCCAGATACATTGGTCAGAATGGGGTAGATTATAATGTAGTAATGCCCAGTGGATTAATTTAATGTTTGTTTATTTCATACTCACCCTACATGTTACACATTATGCATTTGTTTACATTATACATCAGCTAAGGGATCCTTTGGAAATCAGGTGCACAGAGCCTTCACCTTCTGGAATGTTGGGGGAGAGTCCTGTACTGTTACATACTCGAACCGGATGTCGTCCTGCCCATATTTCATTGGTCAAAGCTAGTCAGGTGTCTGGTCATGAACTTCACAAAGGAAGCAAAGTGCGATTCTGCCATGTTTCTTGACTGTGGAAAAGGAGCACCGTATTCAGAGAAGAGCACTTTCAGGTAGTGGGAAAGCATCACAGGAGGGGACAAGGGGCTACCCTGAGAACTGGGGGGAAGAGGAAAGTTTGAAAGACAAACATTTTCCCATTTTCCTGCCCGGTTCTACATTTAATGTATGAGGCTTTTAGAGTCACTAGAGACTTGATTCTCCTACTTCTGACACATCAAAGTGTCACACACACAAACTCACACACACACACACACACACACACACACACAATGTTGTTCTGGTTTTTGCTTCCTGAGAATTAAAAAAGTAAGTACCTAGACCTGTAGCTCAGGGGATTCATTTATTCTGGGGATATTATCTATAACGGAGCTGGTTTCACAGGGCCGCGCGGGTGGGGCTGGGTTTAGCAGAAGCCTGGTAATTTCTCGTCTATGTAGATGATCGACTATGGAGGATGGTGAGCTGAGAGTGTCCTCACAGCGCTAGAGGGCCTCGGGGATGCACTAGTGTGGCGGAGGAGTTGGTGGGTGTCTCCTCCTTCAGGTTTCTCACTGGCCACGGAGCTTCAGCTCAGAGTATTGTCTGCACGCAGTGCCCTAGTCACACACGTCACCCCAAGCTGTCCCGATCCGAGGGCTTTCAGATCTGGGGTTCTCTTAAAAAGACATATGGAAAATATTTGGCTCTATCCCTGAACTGCATGGGGCTGTGGGGAACTTTCAAGCTGTTCTGAGTCCTTTCCATGTACGTATGTTTTCCCAGCTGGGCATTCTCTCTGTCTCCACACCTCACTGGCTGAGAGACCCAGAGGTCCGTGGACGCCTCACTGGACGTGGAGGCAACGTCAGCGGTGTGAGGTGGTCCAGGTGCTGGTGTCCATTGTTTCTCTGCTATCCCAGGACTCAGGCCGGCTGGGTCCGAGAATAAGCGTCTCCTCCACGACCCTCCCGGGGTCTCACTCCTCTAACTTGGCTGTCTCTTCTTTGCCCAATTTTTTCTTCCTGTTTTTATCTTGTCTTTGGGCTAGAAAATCTTACTCTGATCATTTCCACGTCTCTTTTCCTTCAAACATACTGTTTTTAACATTTCAGGTTTTGAAATTCAAAAGTCCAGAGTGCTCTTTTGTTCACAGCTATAATCCTGTCCCTTAGGCACTGTGCCGAGAAAGGCTGCATGGGAAAAGGTTCCCAGACAACAAGATCACTGACAAGGGAAAGCGCATCCATTCATATATCAAAATATTATCCTGCAAATTCATAGACAAAAGGTGTTAATTATTAAGATGCATTTTTTTTTTTTGAGACAGGATCTCACTTTGTAGTTCAGGCTGGCCCTGAGCTCACTAGGTAACCCAGCCAGCCTCACAGAAATCCCCCTATTTCTGCCTCCTGAGTGCTGAGATTACAGGTGTGAGCCACCACACCCGGCACTGTGGTATGTGGTACAACTGCTGGTGGGTGTGAGTCTCCCTGACTACACCTGTCATTATTGTATGTGGTCACCAGGGATTGAACTAGGGACCTTACACTTGCAAGGCAGGCACAGGAACCACTGAGCTAAATCTGTAGCCCTTAACATGCATGTTTTACTCACAAGAACTATTTAATTTTTGGAGCACACACTTAATCTTACCTAATGGTCATTCAGTAGGTGATAGAGGAAGAGTTCAATAAATGTATTAGCTGATTGTATTCAAAAGCTCTTCACACAGGCATATTCCTGTTTTTTACAGGACAGGGAAAGGATGAGCTTTCTGAGCTGTCTTCCTGGTGTAGAGAAAGTGGAGCCCTATGTTCTTTGGGCCATAGGAGGAATCACATCCCACTCTAGATGCTCCTCTGAGCACACTGGTGCTCTGAGATTCACTGTATTTTCATCTCATGTCTTAGTAGTTTTTAGAAATCAAAACACTGATGTATACAGAATCTACCTATCCAAGGAGCTTATTTATTATTTGATTACATAACCTTTCTTCTGCTGAATCTGTGTTTTTATTTATCCAATGGTTTCATGAGGAAGGGAATAGAGATGTGGATACTACTAAATTTGGAAATTATACTTAGAATGGTAATTTTCTCCACATGATTATAAAATCATGGTGGTTTTACTTCTGTTGATGATCACAGATGGGGATAATGTGGGTTTGAAAATGGAGCAAGAAGCTGGTCATCTCTTCCACCATCCCAAGTGAGACCATTAGAAAATGTAGCTCCTATATATGTAATCACATAAACTTTTTCTGGGTTATCAGTCCTTCAGATATGAATGAATACAGTCCATCCAGGTTGTCCTTTATGTTCTACTTTTGTGAAATGAAGAGTTTGATGCAGTTATGGTGGGAGGTCCTTTCTGGCACTGAATTGTGTTAAGCCTGTGACTGAAGGCTCTGGCGACACCAATCTTGCCTTCTCACTACCACTTATAATGCTCTCTCCACCTACACCCTGTCTTTACCTCTACACATGGGTTTTGATAATACACCGTAGAAGTTGTTTTACCCCGAAACTCTGAGGCTCGGGAGACAGGAAAAGCAGAACTTTGGCTTCACAGCATCCTAGGTGACGTGGGATCATTGTGGAATCTCCCGAAGCCTTAGTTTCTCACCTGTTAAATACTGGACAGAATGTTTCTTTCCAGTTACTCTGACCTCAGCACGTAGGATTTGGCCAGACTTTTGGCAATAAATAAGCCAATGTAGGGCTAGTGCTTTCCAGCCTGTACTGCTTACAGCCTACTTGATTCCTACATTACAATTTGCTTTGTAATCTCCCACAGGTCGTTCCTGATGGGGACTCCTTCTAGAAGCTGCTAGATTAAAGTAAATTTCACATTTAAAAGCAAAATGAATCTGGTTATCCGTAAGGGTATTAGATCTCGTGATTAAAAATTAGTTACTCTTTCCAGCGTTCCAACTTAAATTAAAAAAAATAAAAGCAGTAAGTTGAAGGAGGACATCAGTAAGAGAGAAAATGAAGGAATGTTGGGAAAGGAAAATAGGAAAGAAATGTATGGAATAAAATTGGCGGCGTGTGCATTCGTATGGATATTACTCGTGTTTGAAGAAGAGAAGCAGCACTTTCCACCTTACGTACTTCTTCTTCCCTTCTTTCCTGTCTGTGAGGCGGAGTTGCTGTCGGTGGACAACATTCTAGGATACTGGACTACTTTTGTCAGCGGAGGGGTCACCGCTCACTAAAGATCAGACACAGTGTGCGTACAACGGTCTGACATGGAGTTCATAGCAACGTTATTCATTGTTCTGCATAGTGGAAACTGGAAACAACCTGGAGGTCTGCCAGTAGATGAAGAGATAAACAAGAGTGGTATATTCATATAATGCAATACAGTACTAGTCACAATGAAAAGAACAAGCTACTCATATGTGCGCCAGCATTCATAAACCACCAAAAATTTTGTTGAATGAGATAAATCCAAACTCAAAGTATCGATACTATGTGAATTTATATGAAACAATATTAAAAGAAAATCTAAGCTCTAGTTACAGACTGAACCAATGATTGCATGAGGCTTGGAGAGCAGTGCCACAGAAGACAGGCAAGTGGGCATGTACAGAAGAGATAAAGCCTGAGAAAGAAAATTTAAAACAACCTGCTTTGGCAGTGATTAATCCACTTTCCAAGAGTGAGAACTCAGTCCTTACTCTGACACAAGAGAGAGACATTAGTCCCTCTTAGTTTCCTAGTTGTGGGACACTGGAGTACTGATTATTACCAGCACACGCTAAAGCAGTAGAGGCCCTGAAGAATGAAGTCCACAGCTGGTTTGTTTTGAGAAACGAGTCCAGCCAAACCCTCCATGCCAAGGTCAGAGTAACCCTCACACGAACTCCACTGCCATACTAAAACTTACTTAACTAGAAGGATGATGTTCTTTTACAACCAGATATTTTGTGCATTTTGCTCCTAATTAAAAAATGCTTTGCCTTGTCCTTTACGAGCCTTGCTTGCATTAATTTCCATAGAAACTGCATGATGGTGTATCCTCACACATAGCTCGCCTTTACCCCAATTGATTACTAATAAAAAGGAGTGGCTTAGAGTGGCTAGCACCTTTGTCGGGTATACAGGTATTGGTTTTCCTGGACCCTGCTTTCTGTCTCTTTTAGTTCTGTCCTTTAGTTTGACTTCTCAAGTCTGCATTGTACACTGGGTGGGAAACAAGAGCCTGCTGAAAAAATTTCTGATAATGTTTCAGGGGCCCTCAGTAATTTAGTAGCACTTGATTGTAATATTATGTGTGGCTGTTGATATAAAGTTTTTTTCTATTAACACTTTATAAGGATTCAACTACTAGAACAAGCACTATTGATAAAAATAACAGTTCTTTATATTTGATATTTCAAAATGTTTGATGTCCAATTATAATAATTAAATTCACTATTTGTGTTGCAATGCTTATGTTATTTACTTTCTCTTCTTGGTGTCCAACAGCTAAAGCTTTAGAGACCAGAAGTAGAAAGATAACTGGGCTAAGAACACAGCCTATATTTTGGCCCTGATCCTTCAAGGTCTACAAACAACTAAAAACGTGAGAGCAACTTTTTACAAGATCCAACAACTTTTGTAAGTCACCCAACTTCCTGAGATGGGAGATTGTTGGACATCAAAAAAGATTATAATCAATAATATAAAGTGTGCCAAAGGAATGTCATCTAAGGGGAAACAATCTTCCTTGCTTTCACAGAAAACAACATAATCATGCAAGGCCATGACATGCCCTGACAGCTGACACTGACAGGAGTGGAGAAGCTCTACATGGGGTTCTGAGGAGACTTAATTGACCTTAACAGATGGCAAGAAGTTAAAATTCTGTTTGGTATAGGTCTCACTTTAATTTAATCTTGAATACCCCAGTAGAAAAGTATAACTAAAATATATATAAAGTCAAGACCATAGTAATAAAGTTAGATGTAAGAAGTGGCTCCAGGGGCTGGGGATTTAGCTCAGTGGTTCCAGCATCTTCCTTACAACCACAAGGTCCAGAGTTCCATCCTCGATACCACATACCACAACGCTGGGGACTCACACACTTCAGCCCAGCACTCAGGTGGAAGAGGCAGGAGAATTGCTGTGAGTTTGAGACTTGCATGGGCTACACAGTGAGCTCAGGGCCAGCCTGAAATACAAAGAGAGACCCTGTCTCAAAAAACAAAACAAAACTAACAAACAAACAAAAAAAACCGTGGTTCCAATTGCTGACCCCTTTAGGCAGTTTGCAGGTACACTGGTAGCTCACTATTGTTATGGACCATTAGAGAAAGCTATGGTAACATTTATAAGAGCTCAACATGAGTTTAAAAAAATTTTTAGCAAAATTATTAAATTTTTAATGCTAAAATTAAAAAAATTATAACAAAATATCAAGCTTATAGATAACGTCCATTAGTGATAGGATCTAAGAGCCAGCAAAGTTATAAACACTATTTTAGTTGCTTAAAAATAGTTTCTAAACATGACTTCCTAATTTTTTTAAATTTTAGTATTTATACTTTATTTATACCTGCATTAATTTCCTAAAACATGTGTTTATTCTTGCCTATAGGCATCTAGACTCCAAAGGATAATGTAGATAATATCAACAACAAATGTACTAGACTTCTTTTTAAACAAAATCCACCAGATGGACTTTATAAAGAGAGTTTTTGATTGCTAAATTATAATATGATTTTTATTTAAGGCCTATTAAATTAGCCCCTAACTACAGTCTTTCTTACATCAATCCTTCTCAGCTCAAAGAAGTTAGATACAAACTATGCCCATTCTCCTCTAACCACAGTCAGGGATAGCTCTTTAGAGGAAAATATTATAAACAGAAAAGTCAGTTAGATATATTATAGGTCATTGTAACATGTCCACTGGATAACCCACAGGGACAAGGCATTGTTGAGTGCGCTCACCTTTCCTTAGAGCACAATTACATAAATAAAGAAGGAAGAGAACGGGCTGTGCAAGTGTTCACTCCACAATGGCTTGTTTATAGCAGTGAATCCAGCCAAAAACATTGTGCTAAGGTCAGAGTAACTTGTACTCAAATTCCTTTCCCATGATTTAAACCTTCTTACTGGGAGGACAATGCTGTAATTACAACCATACATTTTGTTTATTCTGGGGGTGCCAATGTCTGTGGACCCCAGAAACTCTACAGTAGGCTCCAGTCTCCTGTCCAGTGTACAATGCAGACCCAAGAAATCAAACTAAAAGGCGGAACAGAGGGGGAAAGAAAGCAGGGGACGAGAGAACTAACACCTCTGCAACTGACAAAGGTGCTGACCAGTCTAAGCCATTCATTTTTATTAGTAATCAATTGGGGTAAAGGCGAGCTGTGTGTGAGGATACACAGTCATGTGGTTTCTATGGAAATTAATGCAAGCAAGATCATGAAGGACAAGACGTTCTCGAATTAGGAACAGAATAGACAAAATACGTGGTTGTAATTAGCACATTGTCCTTCTAGTTAAGGAAGGTTTAGAATGGCAATGGAATTTGTGTGAGAGTTACTCTGACCTTGGCATGGAGGGTTCTGCTGGACTCATCTCTCAAAATCAGCCAGTTGTGGGGTTAACTCTTCAGAACCAACACTGTTCACAGTGTGTGTTGGGCATAGTCAATACCACGGTCTCCTAGTCACCTTGCAAATGCCCTTTTCAATACCTCTGCGATGACAGTCAAATTTCCATGTGAGTTTCAAAGTGAAAGAAAACCTACTTAAACCACAATGGGGCCCATCTTCCACTGGGAATGGAACATTTGCTTTGCTTTCTTTTACCACTGTTCTGTGGGTATATAGTTCTGCTGGGGATATTTTGAGAGGAGTGGCAAGTGGGGACACGACTTGTGTATCACAAAGACCCTTAGGCTAATATCATTCCTAAAGAAGTCTCCAAGGACACACCATATCCATTCAGGCCTTGGTGTCTCTGCACATATTATTTCTTTAACCGGGGAATTAATTTCCCAGCCTCGATATCTCTCTGACTAGCTGGAGATTTACTCTTCCAAACCCAATCTAAGTCACTGGGTCTCATCTCTCCAACTTGATCGTGTCAAAATACACCTGTGCTTTTCTTGTTACATGGTACAAAGCAAGTTCAGATACTGAAGGGTGATGAAACAAGTCTGAGTTCATTCGTGAGCTGCTGCCTACTGTGTAAAATTTAGAGAAAGCTACTTATTCCCTCTGTGCCCCAGAATATACCCATATCTAGCATGGTAACATATGGTATTTATAGTCACCAAGACTCAGAGATTTTATTTTTTTGTATTTTTCAGGGTTATGTGGCTATAGAAATTCATTTTGAAACTAACCTTTCCTTGCACTTAGGTGTGGAAACATGACAAGGAGACAGTGGAATGTGAGTGCTGCATGTCACTCTTGGGGTCAGGATTTTAGAAGGGAACACACCTCCTCCACTTTTTCTTTCCCCTTCTGTTGACCAAAAGCAAAATATAGAGATATAGGAGGTAGTGGAACCACCACATGTGGGGATTCTGGGCTTCCTAAAGCACCACCTGGAAGACAACTAACTATGTCACTGAAGAACACCTGCGTTGGACTATTTCAGAAGGAAGAAATGAATTTGTCTTGGATGAAGTGCCTGAGATTCTTGGGATGACTGTAACAGCTCATGCTAATTACTCTAATCACCTTAAAAATTTACACTTTGGGCCTGGGATTTAGCTCAGTGGTTCTGGCGTCTGCATGGGAAACACAAGGTCCTGAGTTCTATCCCCAGTACCACACATCACAATCCTGAGCATGGTGGTTCACACCTGTAATCCCAGCACTTGGGAGGCAGAGGCAGGAGGATTGCTGTGATGTGAGTTTGAGGCTGAGCTCAGGGCCAGCCTGAACTACAAAGCAAGACCCTGTCTCAAAAAAAAAAAAAAAAAAAAAAAAAAAAAAAAATCAGACTTTGGAGTGAGGTTTAATGTAAGAAAAACCTAAAATATTTTGCATTCACTCAGGAGTTGGATGGTGTCAGGGACTCTAAGATCAAAAGCTGGAAAATAGAGGTTTATCAAGATTTAAGAAATTATTTATTTATTTATTTTTTAGATAAAACAATTTCTACATTTACTTTCAACCTATCCAATTGAAAATAAATTTACATATTTTTACATCAAGTGGCTGCCATGATACCCATTTACTAATTTGATGCTTGAAAGAGGGCATCATAATAGATTTTTTTAAAAGTCTAGAGAACAGATTTGTAATATTTTTATTGTGCAATATTTGGATTTCAGTAAGATTCTTTTGTATTTACATTTTTCTAGCACCTTTCATTCAAGAATTTCAAAATAATTTATGTCATGACTTTGTGGTAAAGCCTCCATTAACATTGGCATTGAGTTAATAAATCCAAGTTGTCTACCTTCTATTTCAATTTTTAGTCTAAACACACTGTCCTTCTTTTTTAGTGATGGTTTTTCCAACAAACTATACACACAACACTGTTACTGGTCTACCAAACAGAGACAGACAGAGATGGGGTTGAGTGAGTCCTTTGCATGGCTACTCGGGTAGTGATGACCCACACAGTGTATAAAGCATGTATTATGGGATGTGGAATAATTTCTAAAAGTTCCTTACAGCTGGTAATGAGAGCCCAAGGAATATACTGTCAAAATAAAAACAGTCAATGTCTTCTCATTTCAGAAGATTGTTTTGATATTTATGTTAAATAAGAAATTTGCACCAGTAAGTATCAATGCTTTTTTTAATTTCATAAGAAAATAAAACTGTGATATAAAATTGGAATTACTAAAGAATTTAGCAGATCTTTTGCCGGTGATAATTTAAAAGCCAAGGCCAAGTGACTGAAAACTACCTCCAGGGAAAAAGTTGGTTATTATTGCTTGTAGTTAGCAAGGTATAAAAAAATGGAGACATGCTTGGGCAAGGACTAGTTTTTATGAATGCAGAAATGAAACGACTATGTAGGGTTCAGAACTCTAATGCTTTACAGCATTGGAAAAGTAGATTACTTTTTGAATTCAGTCTATAGACAATATGACTGTGAAAAGCTTTGCATAACACAGCTCTAATGAAACGTCTCAGTCTAATAAATCCCATTCCACCTGCTATAGAAGTTTTGAAATAACTAGGGACTGATCTTTGCCCCTCAAGTAATTTAAAACTTAGCAGAAAATATAATTCATGTGTACAAGTAACTTCATCAGAAGTCAAATGAAGACTGAAACATACATCACTATAAATAATTCTTAGAAGAACCCAGAATAAGGGTTCTCACGATAACTGGCGTGCTTGGACAGCAGCTGCTATTTAGCCCCAAGTCTATGAAGGAATGGATGTTACGTGTATTTCACACTCATTTTTACCTTTCTCAAATTTCAAGACTCAAGTTTGGTGAGCAGGATTGTGGCGGGTACCGCAGGCACTGAGATGCCGCCTCCGGCCGCCCCCGCTGCCTGGTCTGTGCTCCCTCCTGACTTCACAAGCTGTCACACCGAGATCTGCCACAGAGCCTCATTATTTTCAAAGAAAGCCCTTTTATCCAAAACCTTCTTCACCCACCTCACAATTAGGAGATGCCTCAGACTTGAAAGCGCTATTCTGTTTGCTGAGATTGCTTGTTCTCTTATTTTTTAAAGGGTTGTTCCTGAGGCAAAGCATCAGGACTTGCAGCTTCTCACCGTTCATGCCATGATCAGCCTTTTTAGCTTGCTTTTATTGTCTCTTTGGCTGTGCAGAGCATTTCTCTAAATATAGAACAGAGCAACACTACGGACAAGACTGGAAGAAGATCAAATTTTCTTTCCGATCAATTCTCTTGCATTTTTTCCTTGACCGCCAGGCACTATTCTTTTCTCAGAGTGCCAGGAATGGGCAGCCAAAAGAAGTGGCATTGAGTGGTGGAGCTGTCCAAGGCGCAAGGCTATCACAGCAAGGCCTTTCAAGGTCACAAGGCCCAGGTACACAGGGCTTTGGCCACAGCTCTGCCTGCGACCTGAAGGAGCTGTGCGGTGATGGTCAGCAGCTCACATTGACCCCTGGAGGCCGGTAAGTGTCCTACAGAGGCATAGGCCTCTGCAGACCTGGATTGGACTCCTGTACTATTATTTATTTATGGGTGACCTTGAGTGAGTTATTTTCTTCCATATAAGGGGGCAATACTTAGGGCTCTTATAAGAGTTAAATGAAATGGGTCATTTAGCACAATTTTCAGAAGTAGTACCTTTTTTTTTTTTTTTTTTTTTTTTTGGTAAGCAAATACTTTATGGTATTTGTGACCAGATCTTTAATTTGAATTCTGGGAAAATATGCTGAATATGTTTATTGATGAGATAAACAAAAAGCAGCTCTCACATCCTTTAGGGACATCCCTCGGAACCTCTGTGCGTTCTGGGGAGAGGGTGGCATTTCTGGGGACCGTGCTGGGTACAGTTAGTGGTGTGGAGATCCTTGCACGCAGTGTGTGACCTTGCGTGAGTTGTTCGACTTTTCTAAGCCATACCTTTTTATCTACAACTCCAAATTGAAATTTTTCTTTTTCAGTGGGGAAATTAATCCCAGGACCTTCCTGATGTATACTCTAGCTCTCCTGAGGCAGGGTCTTGTTCAGTAATTCAGTTTCCCAAGATGAGCTCAAACTTGTGATCCTCCTGCCTCAGCTTCCCAGAGTGCTGGGATTTCAGGCATGTGCCACTGCCCAATTCAAACTGAAACTTTTTATTATTAGCTTCAATTGCTTAGTATAAATCTTCCTACTTTTGGTAAAGAAATACTGACTGGGCAGTGTTTGTACAGCTCAAGACCCTAATAGGAGTTCTGAAACTGATGTTGCATTTTTGTTTTCCTTCTTACCTCTGAGTTCTAGATGCCAACATTCATCTGGCCTCAAGAGATCTGGGTGAAGGACCTCTGATACCCCTGCATGAGATTGCTGGGCCGCATTAACTTGCTGCAAGCCTCTTAGGATTTTGTTGGTTATTATTATCATCCTTGGAACAATCTTTTGTGGTGAAAAACTATTATCCTATTTTACATATGAGGAAAGGAAGTCCCAGAAAAGTTAAACAGCCATGTAGCTAGTATATGGTGGAGCTGGAATCCAAATAAGGCATTTATGACATCAAATCTGTCATTCTGTTAAAAACAGACTAGCAGTTCCTCTATGTGCCCGAGAAGAGCCAACCGGGTAAGATTCTACCCAAAGTCAAAGTCTATGATCAAGGAAACAGTCACTGGAGACTTCCTCTCCAGACATGTCCACAGGCAGGGAGTTTGGGGTGGGCTCTATACCCTCTTTCAGTGGCTGTGGGGAGGAGGGGAGAGTGAGTGGGTGCTGAAAAGGCTGCCCACAGGGTTGCCAACCAGCCACAGAGTGTGACAGAGAGCCAGGCTCACGCTCCATCCAGCTGCACTGCGGTGTCCACCTCTCCGACTTCTGACCTGTCTTCACATGGCACCTGTAAAGCCTGAGAAAGGGTTTGAGTGCAAGCAATTGACTGGAGAAGTGCAGGAAACACCCTCGGACAGTGAAAGAGTGATACAGGAAGGGGAGGGAGGCAACAGTGGTGTGTTATCATGCCAGCAGTTCTAGTTTCAGTCAAAACTCCACGAGGAACTTGGGGTCATGGAGTGAAAGGCATGCTTCAGAATAATCTCACCCAAAGATGATGAAGCTGGGATATTTATTCCCCATCTCTTGAGGGACATTAGTTGAAGCTATTCCTGAGGACATCGTTGGCAGGCAAGTGGCAGCATGACCTTTAATGTTCTGGAACTTCAGGCCTTAAGAGATATAAATGAAACATTGGTAGGGTCTGTGTTGCACCCATTAGCACAGTGCTGGGTTTTATCAGGAACAACCTTATTTTTTTTTTTTTTTGAAAAGCCTGAGATTGATGGTGTTTTGCCTGCTGTGGGTTTGAAACTCACTGACAAGCCAGCTTGCCATCAGAAAATCCCCACAGCACTTCCTGCAGTGGAGACTAAAAATCTATACCACAAGTCACCAGTCTCCAGAGGCCACCAGTGAAATATCAGTGCATTACTTAGAGAAGCAACCACTGAACTACAACTTTTCCTTTCCCAGCTGAGAGACTTGCCTCAAAGGAATGATGTTGGGAACTAAGACATTTTAATGGAAGACAGATCGAGAAAGTTCTGGATCATGGGATGGAGATGAGGGAAGGACAGTAAGAGATGACAATGACAAGTGAATACCCTGGGTGAGCTGAGGCACCAGCTGTCAGGCTGGAGATGGAACCAAACAGATTCAAAAGTGTCTCGTAGAGGAGGAAGGAGACCCAGGGGACATTTTCTGGTTGGACAGTTTTATCCAGATCAGGACCTGGAAAAGGAAACTACCTTCGCTGAGGCTGAGCAGGTGAACTTCTACAGGGCAGTGGCCACACCTTGTTCTCTATCCCTCGAGGAGTCAGCAAAGTGATGTGTGGCTTATTTAGCTGGGTGAAAGGAGAATAGGCTCATTACCCTGCTCTAGATTCCAGATGTCAGTTCTCTTTCGATGTTTCTGTGAACAATCCTCCATCTGTTCAAGGGAGCTCTCCATATCCCCACTTCTCTTCTATGAAAATAAAAAAGCAACACCAACGGCGACTTACGCATTGGTAGTGAAAACACTATACAAATTACCCAACTCTGCTTATTCATTGATCAAACGTAGAGCATTCCCTTGACTTCCTGAGCTTGTAGTCAAGATTTGGTGAGATTATCACAGACTGAATTTTGTGCCTTAAAATTCGCATGCTGGACTCTGACCTGCAATGAGACTGCAGTTAAGATCTATATGGAGATGATCAAACTAACATGGAACCACAAGGGTGAAGCCTTAGTGTAATAGGATTGGTGTCCTTAACAGAAGAGGGAGAGACACAATCCTGGATCTCCTTCCTTCCCCCGCCCCTCTTCCCTTGGGATGCAGAGAAGATAAGTTGAATGGAGCAACACGAAGCAGCTGTCTCTGTAGGCCAGGAAGAGAGGCCTCGACAGGAACTGAATTTTACTACAATTTGTATATGTGCTGCCAAAGCGAGCACACATTTTACTACACTTTGATATGGGGACTTCTAGTGTCCATAGCTGTGAGAAAACAAATTTGCATTGCTCAAGCTATCAGTCCGCAGTATTTTGTTTTTTCAGCCTTAACAGACTAACACAGAACTGCCTTCTGGAAAGAGCTTTGGTGCAGAGCTGACATGAGGTAGAGATTCATCAAGTGTGTTGCCATCTTGCTTTTAATAACACACCTGCCTTTGTAGGGGGAAGAGAGATTCTGGAAACTTGTTCTGAACAGCTGCAAACCCACTTAAGCATCTGATGAGAAATCAAGTTTATCACAGGGAAAGCAAATTACATCCACTATAGTCTTCCAGGCCAGTTTCTGTATACCAGTGATAACGATTTGTGTCATATGAAAATGTCTTGCCTCTTAGGAATTTTACATGCTTATGCAAACTGCTTCTGCATCAGGCAAATGTTCACCTCTGAGAATGAACTAAGGAGTTATCTTAGAGGCTCAGGTGCTCAAGGCCAGAATGGTGCCCAAGGGACACTAAAAAAATAAGATAATTGAGTTTGTTCTACCATCTTAGTAGTTTAGATGAGCAAATTGGAAAGCAAGCCAGGCTGGATAGTTTAGGGACTGCACAGTTGAGCTCACCGTACAAGACAGATACTTCTGCTAGCCTAAGTTGGCCTTAACTGATGGTTGTTCCATCACTTTTTGAAGTCCAGATATCTCTGACTCCTTGGTACATCAAGGAGAAGGAATGTTCAAGATTGTTCTCTGCAGAACTTTTGAGGTTCTAGTTTCTACTCTCAAAACATCTCATTTGAGTCCCCATGTGGCCTTCTGGGTATGGGACTTCCTATAAATGGGTGAGGTGAAGGGAGAAGGGCTCTTTCTAGAAATGGGATTCTTTTTGCTTCCTTTTGATTCTAAGAGAAGCATTTGGAAAATGGAACCCTGAATGGTAGAAAAGGAAAGCGTGTGCTGAATTCTGATAGGTGGGGAAGGGTTACATTGGCTTAATTGAAACGAGCTGGAGTTCTTTTATTTGATTTTGTTCCCACAAATATTTTCCTGTCCAACTGTTTGTTGTCTTAGTGTTTCAAACAACATCCACCATGTGGAGCCCTCTTAAAGGCACTGACAAAGCTAAGACAAAAGACACATGGACCCCCCCTTCAAAGAGCATTAGTGTAGTGGAAGGGCAGAGAGTAGTTACTAGCATCTGGCACTAAGGAAGACAAGGCACAGAAAAAGACTTTAAAGAGAATACTCATGGCCATGGAGGTGACCTCCCAGGAAGCTAAAGAGAGGAGCCTTAGGAGGAGAAAATATGTAAATGGGAAAAAGAAGCACCCTGCAGTTTGCTCTCAAAGAATCAATCTTTTTTTTGTTGTTTTTTGAGACAGGGTCTCGCTTTGTAGTTCAGGCTGGCCCTGAGCTCAGCCTCAGACTCACATCACAGCAATCCTCCTGCCTCTGCCTCCCAAGTGCTGGGATTACAGGCATGAGCCACCATGCCCGGCACTGTGGTATGTGGTATTGGTTGCTGCTGGGCATGAGTCTCCACACCCAGTATTGTATGTGGTTACTGGGGATTGAACCCGGGTCCTTGCGCTTGTAAGACAGGCGCCAGAATCACTGAGCTAACTCCCGGGCCCCAAGAATCAATCTTTTTGATGTATGTCCAAAGCCTGCTGGTGATGTTGGTGTTGATGAGATTCATGATGTAATAATCTGGCATGCACATGTACAAATGAAAGGAAGGAGGAAAATAGCAAGGAAATGTACAAGGGAAGGAAAAAGAAAATAAGTGAAGAAAGAAGAGGGAGGGAGGGAGGAAGGAAGGGAGGAAAAGAAACCAAAGCAGGAAGAAGAGAAGGAAGGGAGGAATGAAGAAGAGAGGAGAGGAACCGAGACTGAGGGAGGAGGGCAGGAGAAAGGAGAAAAACAAGAGGAGCAGATGGGGAGAGTGTGGGGACACATGCTGGGGATAATGTAATCAGTGAATCCATATGTATGACCATTCCAGATTCCCAGCCTCGGCTCCAAGGAGTTGAGAGGTCAGCCTATCAGAGTTTCTCTTTAGCTTCCGTACTTTCTAATAAACACCAAGTTTCCTATTTCTCTTGTTTCTAAGTTCACATATATTATTATTATCAGGTTTAAATATTAAAGTTAATTAACATGTAGCTTTGAATTTGTTATTTTCATGTCCAAAATCTGTGACAAACAAGCTGGAATGTTATTGTTTTTGCTTTAGTTAAAAAACAGAAAGTTGGGCTAGGGATTTAGCTCAGTGGTTCTGGTGCCTGCCTTGCAAGTGCAAGGGCCCGGGTTCAATCCGGGTAACCACGTACAACAATTCTGGGCGTGGAGACTCACGCACACCAGCAATCAGAACCACTTATCATAGTGCTGGGCATGGTGGCTCACGCCTGTAATCCCAGCACTTGGGAGGCAGAGGCAGGAGGATTGCTGTGATGTGAGTTGGAGGTTGAGCTCAGGGCCAGCCTGAACTACAAAGTGAAACCCTGTCTCAAACAAAACAGAACAAAACAAAACAAAACAACCCAGAAAGTTTCCCAAGGTGTGTATGTATGTAAATGTAATGCTGCCACAAGGAACAGAGAGATGGGGACAACAGAAGTACTAGCTACTGAGTCAAAACTGAAGTTTAAGAATTGCTTTTTATATGAGTTGGAGTGTGTGAGGTTATGGTTCAAATCTAAAAGGTTCCTCAAAGTCTCATGTGCTCAGAGATAGAGATTTCTGGAAGGCGATGGAATCCCAGTAGTGTTATACTCATCAGCGAATTAATCCATTGAACAATTGCTACCTGAAGGTGTCATTAAGAGCTAGGACCTGGTCAGCAAAGTAGGGCCCCAGGGACCTCACCGGAAGTGCTGTTCTCCTTCCTGTCTTCTCTCTCTGCCTCCTGGACAGCATGGCTTTCCTTGGACCAACTCTTCCTCATGCTGTTTCTGCCTTAGACTATCCAACCAAGGACGGAACCCTCTGAAACTGTGAATGAAAATAAACCTCCCATGCTTTACATTGTGTGTTTTGGGTACTTTGTTCCAGCAATGTGAAAGCGACTAACATGCCAAGGCTTGTATTGTGGCTTCCTGAAAGAAGAGGAATCAGTGGAGGAGGAAGTATTCCTAAGAACAGCCTGAGTTCTATCAGGCTGCCTTTCCCTGATCTCGCGTCTTTTCTGTCCTTAAGTAGGTAGGCTTGAGTGACGGGATCTGGTTTTGGTTTTGTTGCTACAGTTACTTTGTACATATCTAGAGACCCAACTCATGGTGCAAAAGGATTGCCGAATATTTTTCTTTTTTGGTTCAATGACCAAATGACTGAAATCACATCATGCATTCTCAGTACCTGGAGTCGACACTCCATATGTTCATTATACAAGTTAATGAGTTTCCTCAACTCCATCTCACTTTATCCCCTGTAAACCTATTTCTTCAACAAATATTTATTTCTATTCCTTTTCAGGTACTCTGTCAGATTCTAAATATAACAATGAGCAAGACAGACATGATCCTGCCTTCCTGGTGTTGGCTGGTTATAAAGAAAGACAACAATTAAATCAAGCATTATGACATCATCTAAGTGCTCTAAGTGAGGTGCTAATAAGTCCAGCATGAGAAGGGGGGATGTCTGTTAGGAAGTGCATCCAGGGGTGCTTTCTGGTGTAAGTGACTCAGATGAAGTTAGAGTTCTCAGCTCTAGTCAAGGTTAGATTCTATTTAGAGGAAGAAGACTGTCGTGTATGGAAAAGTAAGAAATAGTTCAATGTAAGATATACTAGGCTCTGTGTTAGATCACAGATCATAGAGGGTAAAGGACTTGATGAGGTTCTTAGTAGAGTTGGAAGGTCGGGGATGTAGCTTGTCCCCTGCTCCCCCACCCCCCCGCCAACACGCCTGACAAGTAGAGTTGGAAATCTTATAAGAGGAAAGGGCATGTGGACTGTCTTTGACAAATGGGTAGGTCAATAGAATAGACTGAGGGGAAAGTTTGTGGATGTAACAGACTAAACATTCTTGGTCTTGTCTGATGTCCTGAGCTAAATCAGACAGGTCTGGTTAGTACTCAGATGGGAGAACAAGAGAAAAAGTAGAGACTAGAATCATACACAGCTAGGGAAGTGAGGCCTCCTGGTGCTGGTGCCAGGGGACAAAGAGGCTAGATGGTGCAAGATCTGAAAGTCAAGCAGAAATGCAAGAGTAAGCAGAGCCCTGTTCGCCTTGTTATTAATAAGGAAGCTGATGAAAGCTGCTACATGTCAAATCTTATTCTGAGTTA
Organism: Petromus typicus; assembly: GCA_004026965.1. NCBI lineage: Eukaryota > Metazoa > Chordata > Mammalia > Rodentia > Petromuridae > Petromus > Petromus typicus. The sequence continues at coordinate 7,456 of PVIR01011078.1, read as the reverse complement.
GGTACTGAGCAGGAAATGTTTAGCGATAGGCTTATGATCTCTCCCTAGCAAGGAGAAATCCAGTCCCACCTTCATGTGACCCACAGGGCTACAGGTAGACACATTAATGATATTTGCTCAAGCAGGGTTTTTATCTATAAAGTTCTTTTAGCAAAAAAGTACCTACCAGGAGTTGTATGAGGACAAAAAGGGGAAAAAGGATAATCAAGATGTGTCATGTACATGTACAAGTTCTCAGTGTTAAATATGAACATATTATATGTATAAAATGTACCAATAAAACCAATTTTTAAAAAAAGTACCTAGTCTACCAAAGGTGGTCATTTATAACAAATCTGGAATGTATGGACATAGTGAGCCTATGTCCTGAGAAAAGATCAAGTAGGTTATTCAGCCAAGTAAATATGAAGATATTTTGTAGGGCCTCTTTTCTGTGTTGGCGATGTGACCACATGCACAGCCTGAAGATCCATGTTAATCTGAGCAAGAAAACAGGTACAAGGTGTGCGATGACAACACCAGGGGGATGTATTAATCCTGGCCACTCTCTGCTTCACCCACACCTTGCAGTTGCTTGGTTCACTGAAACTATTAGTGAAGCCTGAGATTCCAATTAAGATCGCTTTTTCCCAGTTGACTTTAACAACATGATATTCTTTTGTTTTCCTAGGTACTATTATATAATCTCATGTCAACCCTGTAAGATAAGAGCCCAGAGAAATGAGGAAGGAGCAATGTCCTAGTTGCTTTTCTCATTCCTGAGACAAAAAAACCTGATGCTCAAAGTCAGAGGAGAAAAGCTTTATTTAGCTCACAGTTTCTAGAGGTTTTGTCCATAATCGCCTGGTTCCAAGGCAGGGTAGTACATGTCAGAGGGGCATCACAGAGGAGAAACAGATTAGGGCAGGCAGAAGCCAACAAAGCGATAAGTGGTAACCATAGCTCTTTCTATCCCTTATATTTTATCCAGGCTACTTAGGGCAGGTAGCTCTTACACACTTAATCCTAGCACCTTTGATCCTAGGGTTGTTCTATGAACCAGTTAAACTCTAGATCCAGCCACCTCGGTGACCTCCCCTCCCCAAGACCACATAGGCTATTCAGAGATATCTAAATGCAAGATATAACCAAGAGGCTATAAATTTTACCCCACAATTGCTCTTCCTTTTGCTCAGCATTTATCCTTTTACAAAATTGAAACAGTACAGGTCCTGGGGCCCTGGGAAGCCATCACAACCCCTACATGTCCTTCAAGTGACTCATCCAAAAGACAGTTGTACTGAGAAAAGTCTTTCCAGTGTAAAATCTGATTCATCTGAGACATAAAAGGTATTTGTGTCATGTTTTCCATGGAAATTCATTTTCACCCGAGGCAAAATATTTACATCTCCATTGGGACACTACAACTCATGCAGAATTTTGTGTTATCAGGGGAATAATATCACATTCTTTGAATGCTGAAAGGATAGCCAAACATCCCTACCCTTGATCAGAATCAGATGATATGGACTGGCATTCCTGATTCCACATTTGGCCCTCAAAAGGAAGCGGAACCTTGTGGGAGAGCTTGCTAGTTGGTGGGAAAGCACTGGCTGTATTTCACATGGGCTTCAGTTTGATGAGGATACTTGTACACATTCATTCATACCTATGAATTTTTTTAATATAGTGCCTTGCAAAACATTGCTATCAGGGAACTTGGGAATTCCTTTAAAATATACTGGCATGTGAGTATGGAGAAAAAGAGGTAGTCCAGACAAAAGAATCCATCTCTCTTTTTCTGCAGAACCATGCTAAGTCTAGTTGCCTCACACCAGAGAGTCCCTTTCCTACTGGACAGCTGCTTAGCATAGTGTCTCAGGCCCTCTTGAAACTACCACAGAACAGGGCCGGGGATTTAGCTCAGTGGTTCCGGCGCCTGTCTTGCAAGCACAAGGACCTGGGTTCAATCCCCGGTAACCACATACAGTACTGGGTGCGGAGACTCACGCCCAGCAGCAATCAGTACCACATACCACAGTGCGGGGCGTGGTGGCTCACGCCTGTAATCCCAGCACTCGGGAGGCAGAGGCAGGAGGATTGCTGTGATGTGAGTTGGAGGCTGAGCTCAGGGCCAGCCTGAACTACAAAGCGAGACCCTGTTTCAAAAAAAAAAAAAAAAAAACCTACCATAGAACAAGCAGGCCGGGACAGATTGCCCCATGCTGGATCTCTCTCTCTCAGAGCTGCCAGAATGGACAGATGGAGCTGTCTTCCCTTTCCTGGCACTGCCTGTTTAATCAACTTTGGAAGTAGCCGGTACACCACTAGCTTAAAAAAATGCTTAATCAACATCTAAATTGTAATATCTCCAGTAAGCTGATTAGCTTGGTAGAAAATTTTTCTGATGAAATATTCACTATAATATTTATTTCGAGATTGAAGCAGGCCCACACTGACCTGCTGGGGACCAATACCAGTATGTTGAGGTCTTTAAAGAAAAGCTAAAGAGAGAGTTGAAAATTCCTGAAATCTGTAGAGCTGAACTGAGCAGAGACAATGGTCTGGATAGGGCTTGGACTTACCTTTTCCAGATTGTCCCAATCTTAGCCTCGGAGTGTCCCACTCCAGTCTCATTGACCATAATTCGCTTGCTTCTGGATTCTTATCATTTCCATCGTCCTTAGTCTGTGTCTGTTTCCTCCTGTCCTTAGTGTTAAAGGTTAAACACAACCATTCTCAGTTGCGAGAGGAATTTGATTATTTTCAGCTTCCTTCCTGATATCCCCATGTCCCTCCAAACCAACGCTACTTGTTCTTTTTGTCTCTTAGCCTTGTGGTTTATTCTTTCTCTTGCTTATCATGCAATGAAGAAAAGAGCAATAAGCATCTTTGTTTTGGGGAACAAAAATTGAAAACTCCAGCTGAAAACAGATCTCCGCCATGTGCCACAGGGCTATTTTTATAATACCGTCTTCTACCGCAGTCAACTGGAAGTAGGCAGAATATGAAACTAAAAGTGGCTTAAGGAAGAAGAGATCTATTTCTGAGGGGAGTTAACGCAGTAACAAGGTTGTTAGGACTCTAGATTGACGTCGTGTGGTTCTTTATGTCTCCCTCATGCACACAAGATGACTACTGCAGCCATATTTGGCTGGATATGAGGTTCTCACACAGCAAGATCCAGAGGAAACCAGGAAAAGAATTTCTCCCAGGAGATTACACTTCATTTCCCTCTCCCTTTCTCTGGAAAAGTTTTCCAAGAATAGGCCTCTTAGATTTCTCCTATAATACCATGGGCCAGGATAGGGTCACATGCCTACTATCTACCTTTGCTGTGGCTGGGAAGAGGAGGAATGGCTGCTGAGAAAATGTCCCATGTCCTCATTAAACTTTATATATATATTCTTGAGGGAGGTTAATATGCCACTTTAGCTTCCAGTTTTCTAGACTAAGCCAAGATAATGAGCCAAGATCACTATATTTACGCAGTGCCTTTTCCCGAGAAGCCCATCATGTTTCTCTTGCATTAAGATCAGTCCTTTTTTAGGAGTTCAAAGCCAGCAACTATTTCATAACTATTGAAACCTTGCTGAGCCAACATACACACACACTCACAAAACTGATGTAGTTTTGAGATCTTATATATTCAAAATCTTAGCCTTCATGAGAGAGCTAGATGTGGCTTAGATCACTGATTAAGTGAAAAAAAAACCAAAAAACAAAAAACCCTGAAAACTCCAGTAACATGCGTTGGCAACTAGAATTTATAATGACTGTACATTGTCCTGGGGATTAATACTAGCAAAGTTAAGAAACATGAGTCTAAGGAGTGGTGATCGCAGGCGTATTCTAACCCACATTTCCTTCCCCAACGTCTAGCAACAAGGACAGAGTTGAAGTCATTAGGGGGGAGGTTGCAGTGAGAAGCTGGCGAGGCTAACTTTTGGTCATGGTCCTCTCTCACAAGAATTATGTCTTAGTTACTTCCTTGTCACCAAGACAAACACCTCACACCCACAAGTTAAAAGAAGAAAGGTTTGTTTTACCTCGCAGTTTGTAGAGGTTTCAGTCTATAGTCCGTGGCAGGGTGGGCAGGAAGCCGCAAAGCAGAACTTCCTTTCCCTTTTCATCCCACTCCAGGGAGACATTCATTTTGTTTTGGTGCCCTTTTCTTTAAATTCTTTCTCTTGCCTACCATGTGATGAAGACAACAATAAACAAGGCTGTTGGTTGCTTCCATACATACCCATATCCAGAACCAATTAGCAGGCTAATCTAATAATCACGGGCCCACAATCTGTATTCTTGCACCTCAAACCAACCGTCTCTGAAAAGCCCCACCCATATGTGCAGCTTTTTTTGGAGCCATGGTGATACATCTGTGGTTCTGGTGGAGTCAGTAGAAGGAGGTATCACAAAAGATCCAGAGAGTCTGTTGGTGCCCAAGGAAATTTACAACCTTGTTGGATTAATACTTGGCTAATTAATATTCTTGTTGAGCAGGCCTTTCCGTTTCTTTTGCAGAACCGCAGAAATAACGACCTGGTGGCTGAATAGAGGATTAGACTTGGGACACCCGGGGGAAATCTGGAGGAGCTATTTCACTGGATTTCTCTCTGGTTTGCTTGTGTTCTTAAACACCTGAGGAAAATTAAGAAACATTAAGCCTGTTTCAGATTGGTTTATAAGACTCTCACATAATGACATAATAGTGTTTAATGAAAACAGTTTATATTTTATGTAAAACAGTTTTGATTGGAGCCATAATATCAAAGCCAGGAGGGGCTGGTGAGCATCTGCACAGAGAAAGGCACCGGAGAGTCATTTCTCCAGTCAGAGAAACAAGGATTGCAGGACTCACGGAACTGAGAAGTGACGTATCTGATCTTGGAGGGAGGGCGGGCCACAGAGGAAACAGTGAGTACATGAAGGAAAAGATGTATTCTTTGTGCAAACAAGGCGTAAAGGGTAGAATAGGAAAGGAGAGTGTTCAGATAAAAAATGATACTTTCTCTAGTAATTCAAAGTTATGGATTTTTAAAAAATTCTACTTTGAAATTCTAGCACCAATGAAGCCTCTATAGGGAAAGGCACAGCCTTGGTATTTTCTTAATATTCAGACATTTCCTCATTCATTTATTCATCTATTTGTAGTTCACCCATCATTTGTTCAAAATCATTGGTTAGGGGCCTCTTACATTTCATGCATGATGAATAAAAAGACCTGCACGTGGAGTAATTCCAGACCTCTAGAGACAGGGTCACACAGCTGGGGTCACAGGAGCTGTGACAGACACTGTACTACAGTCATGGCCAACATCTGTGAGGAAAGAGCTCCTGGCTTGTCTGAGTGTCTGGGAAAGGCTCAGAGACAGTGACATTCGGAGTGAGTGGGTGGGTGTCAAATATCACACCATACCTTATTAACCTGTATAACTGAGGCATGGTAATCCAAACATAAAATAAAACTGTAGCAGGAAAAGAGGAGAAAAGAAAGCATGAATGAAAAAGAGAAAGAAACCAGGTATTTGATAGTGAGTGTGGGAGTGGCAAGCTATCTTTGCAGGATCGGCCACAGAAATTGTCTCCGGAGGTGGCAGGTCGAGAGTTGAGGGCTGAACACCACACATGAAGCCCTGCACGGGGACGAGGACTACAGAGAACCACACAACCCAGCATGAAGGCACTTTGAACAAGAAGCGAACTGCTCCTGTAAGTCTGGGTCTCTTGCTACCTCTGCAAAGGGAACTGAATCCTAGAGAGACAGAGAGACTTAACCACAGGCCACCCGGCTAGTTAAGGGCATTGTCGCTGAAAGCCTCATCATCTCCTGATTTCTAGCTCCTCTTCCTGTTGGTAGGTCTCTCTTTTCATCTTGAATCTAAATGAAAAAGTCATCACAAAGTATTAAAATGGTAGTTCTTCTTGTTATTGGGCTTATTTTAATTTTCTTATAGTATGCTCCTCAAGTGATTGACGATATTATTATGTTGGCAACATGAAAGCATGATACAGGGCCAGGGATTTAGCTCAGTAGTTCTGGTCCCTGCCTTATAAGCACAAGTTTGATCCCCAGTCCAGGAAAAAAAAAAAAAAAAGGCATGATACAAAAACTTAGCAATTTGATGATGCAAAACGCATAAAAGATTCAATGAGTGTTCAACTCTTGATTTTTTAAAAGTGATATCTGTCTGGATGAATCTCAGCTTTGGGCCTGTTCAGTCCACATCAGGTGTCACTTGTCATTTGCCCAGAAGCTGTTAAGACTCCAGCTGCTGTGAGGAGGGAGATTACGGTTCTCTAAAGTGCTGGCACAGCAGACCCCAACCTCACCAAACCAAAGATGCTTCTGAGAAAAGAAAAGCAAGGCTGTGGTTTTCCTCACAGACTGAGCTCTTTGTGAGCTCAAGAGCTGCTGCAGACGGCACTGGGAAAGAAGAAGACTTCAACAGAGTGTGAAAGTTGAAATGATAAAAGGGGTGACTACAAATACACGGCCCAAGGAAGGGTTTTTCTACCCTGACGTTGAAAATCAGACCTTCACTTGGCTACCTGGCACTTTGTGTCAGCCTCACACACCTGGTATACCTCCCCTGAACAGCTGGGATGTTTTCAAATCCCTTGACAAACAAGGTTGTAGCTGTGCTAGAATCACAGTCAGGGTGGAAAGATACTCGTGGACTCTCCTTGATTCCCCTGTGTCACTGACTTTTCTGACCATAACCCTGAGGCTCGAGCCACGCTCCGGACATGTGTCCCATCACTGTGTCCCACTCATGAGGTCTCCTGGGTGGTCATCAGACTCAAGGACATGACTGTTTCATGATCTCAAGAGCAGCACTGAAAACGAGGCAGTTTCAACTGGGCTTTGCTTGTGAAGCATGACCTGAGGTTGTATCTAAGGCTCGCTGTCCACGCCCAGTGACTTCCGCATTCCCAGACTGGAACCCCATCACCCCTGAACAGCGGCAGGCCCCCAGGATGCTGTCTCTGAGCCCTCTGGTGCTGCAGAGACGAGGGTCCGAGTTCTTGGCCTGAATCCAGCAGGCCCCTCTTCCAGACTTTACTCTCTGCCCCTCATTTCACTGCACATGTGGAAATTAGTTGCTTTTTCTGATTCCACATTTCTTCAAATGTGAAGCTGGAAAAACTTCCATCTCAGAGAGGTTTAAGGTTAAAAAAATCACTGTATGTAAAATGCTTTGGAAACTAGAAAGCATTACTCAGTGAACACAGGTATTCAGTTACTTCTCATACCACAGAGTATTTCTGTGGAAAACATAAAATTTAATTCAGTTACATTCAGCTCACTTTATTCATCCATCCATTCTTCCAGTACAGTTTTATTAGACAATTGGCCAAATCAATCACTATATTAGTGGTATATATATGATTGTAAACAACCCAGATGCTATTATTCTTGGACTTTGGGTCAGAACAGTCACTCCTGACTGTCAGTAATGTCTGCAGTTGT